>NW_020770695.1:0-19584 GCF_900518735.1 Pseudonaja textilis | reverse complement strand
ATAGATAGATAGATAGATAGATAGATAGATAGATAGATAGATAGATATAGATGACAGACCAGACAGACAGACAGACAGACAGACGATAAATAGGTGAGTGGATGGATGGATGGATAGAGATATAGATATAGATAGATAGATGATTGATAGATGATAAACAGATGATAGATGGGTGGATCTATCTATAGATGATAGGAAGGAAGGAAGGAAGGAAGGAAGGAAGGAAGGAAGAAAGAAAGAAAGAAAGAAAGAAAGAAAGAAAGAAAGAAAGAAAGAAAGAAAGAAAGAAAGAAAGAAAGAAAGAAAGAAAGAAAGAAAGAAAGAAAGAATCATAGGGCAGGAAGGGATCACAGAAGTCTTCTAGTCCAACCCAGGAATTATTCCATCCCAGTCAAATGATTGTTCAATCTATTTTTGAAAACACCCAATGATGGAGCACCCACAAGCCCAGGAGGCAAGCTATTCCATTGATTATTTATTCTCACTGTCAGAAAATTTCTCTTTACTTCTAGGTTGTACCTCTCTCTTTCCATCCATTACTACTATTGTTAGGATGGTATTATGTCCAAGAGAAAGAAAGGGGGCACCTTGCATTCTACAAATATCTTGAGCTCTACATAGCACCGTTAATGCCTTTCCTGGAGAGCTGAATGTCACAAGTGGGGATATGGCATTTCTCTGTTAGGCAATGTTGCAGAAGAACCTACGAATGGGAAAAACATGTAGAACATAAAATTAAATATGAAACCTATGAAACTATGTATTGCACACATTCATCCAAGAAAACAAAACCAAGAGAATTCCAGAGAATTCTCCAAAGCACGAGAGGGTAATAGGTGGAATCTTGTTAAAGAGAGATCCAACCTAGAAGTAAGGAGAAATTTTCTGACAGAGAGATTAATCAGTAGAATAGCTTGACTTCCAGAAGTTGTTGATCTTCCATCGCTAGAGGTTTTCAAAAATAGATTGGGCAACCATTTGGCTGGGATGGTGCAGGTTTTCCTACTTGATCAGGAGAGTGGACTAGAAGACCTCCAAGGTCCCTTCCACCTCTATGATTCTATGTCCTACATAAGAGGGGACCTACTGCAGGTGGCAATCGTAGTATATTACAAACAAATTTAAAATAGACAATAGTTGTTTACTAATCAGTCTCTTGTCTTTGTATGTTATGTGCAACATGGATGAATACCGTGTTTCCCCCCAAATAAGACCCTTTCTTATATATATTTTTGCCACCAAAGAAGCACCAGGTCCTATTTTCTGGGGAATGTCATCTACTGACTAACCTCAGTTGCGCGCATCGCTCCCGGACTCCTTTACGCTGTCAGAGGCCTTCAGGAACTTCTTCTTCTGCAGCTGGCAAGGCTTTCCTGAAGGCCTCTGCAGCCGATAACTCTGGATTGATCCAGAGCTCTGTTATCAGCTACAGAGGCCTTCAGGAAAGCCTTGCCAGCCTTGCAAGCTGAAGAAATGGCTACAGAAGAAATGAGCTGGCAAGGTAGGTGTCGGGGTGTGCGAGGCCTGGCTACACCTGTCCAAAGATAAGTAGTAGGGCAGCTCCACCCCCAGCCCCATCCTAGCTTAATTTTTACCCGTCCATTCTGGAGTGGGTGGGATCTTAATCAGGGCTTATTTCGGGGGGTAGGGCTTATATTGGGCTCACATGTAAAAATCAAGCCAGGACTTACTTTCAGGGTAGGTCATATTTTCAGGGAAACAGGGTAAGTAGGTCTTTTTATCTTTATCGAATGTCCTTTTTCCTATTATTCGGTGTCCTTTTCACACATTTTACTCCTATTGAAAAAACTAGGTGATATCAAGTGTGAGCTGTCATGTTTTGTGCATAATCCAGACATGGAATTCAGCTCGTTCATTAAAAACAATAGTTGAATTGGAAGAGGTTAACAAACATATCCCCTGGCTAACATTCTAGAAAATCTTGACCAGACATGAAATGTGTTTCAGATATCAAGAATGAGGGACAGGTCGCCCTCAACGTACGACCACAACTGAGCCCAAAATTGCCTTCAGAAGTTCTGGATTCTCCATCACCACAGGTTTTTTTCTAGAAAAGTTTGGATAGCCATTTCTCTAGAAGGGTATAGAGCTTCCTGCCTGAGCAATGGGTTGGACTGGAAGACCTCCAAGATCCCTTCCAACTCTATTATTCTGTTATTCTCAGAAGAGACACCCGGTATGGGAAAGGGTGAAGGATGCTCTAACTAAGGGGTGTCAAACTCAAAGCCCGCAGGCCAGATTTGGTCCATGATATGGCTAGATCTGGCCTGCGGGGCTGCCCTTGAGACAGCTAAGGACTAGCCCCCAGTGCCTCGGCCTCGCCCCAGGCCATCCAGGTGTTAATCTATAACTTGATGGCCACCATCTGGCTTGAGCACGATCAGCCTTAGAAAGAAGAAAAGAGATGGGAATGAGAAGGCGGGAGGCTGGGGAGCTGGCCATGCCCACCAGTGGTGAGATTAAAAAAAATACTACTGGCTCTGTGGGTGTGGCTTGGTGTGTGTGGCGTGGCTTGGTGGGCATGGCAGGGGAAGGATACTGTAAAATCTCCACTCCCAGCCCACTCCTGGGGGAAGGTTACTGCAAAATCCCCATTCCTTCCCCACCCCACTAACCTGCTTTCCAGCTCCGTTCTCCTGTTCAGGGCAACCAAAGGAGACCCAGCTGATCAACTGGGTTTCAGGAGGCAGAGGATAGATGGGGTTGGTGGGGCCAGTCAGAGGTGGCATTGGCCGGTTCTCTGAACTAGTCAAAATTTCTGCTACCGGTTCTCCAGAACTGGTCAGAACCGGCTGAATCCCACCTCTGGTGCTCACCCCGGCTATGGTCCCCCAACCCCCGAGGTCAACCACAACCCTGGTGAGGCCCTCAATGAAATAAAGTTTGACACCCCTGCACTAAATTGCAGTTCAGCAACAACTGGAAGAGTTTCTACTCCCAATCCACATCCCATTAGCTCACATTGGACCTTAAGAGAAAAATATATATATATATTTACACAAAGCAGGTGGGAGGAGAGAGAGAGAGACACACACACACAACAGAAGCCTTCCTACAAAAAATTCCTATCCGGCTATTGAAATGATTGCAATAATTTCTCTGAAAGGACCCCTGTTCCTGGATCTGTAGAAAGCAAATGCAAAGATCACAGCATTGTCATTCAAGACGGAAGAGCTGCCTTTCGCTCTCTTTGCAAATGAAGTACTGTGTGACATCTAAGGCACAGTGTGTTATTTGTTTCCCTGCAAGGGTTTGTGTAATGGAAACATTCGTGTTCCCCCCCTCTCCCTCTTTAATCTGCTAACCTAATGGCTCAGATCCTTAATGCATCAGAGAGCCTTTAAACTATGCCTTAGCCTGGGTCAAAGAAAGCAAACCACTGTTTGTGGCTCAACTACATCATGATGACATGAAAGAACTCTGGCATACTATGTGGTAGATTATTAAACAACTATTGGTCTCTTCATTTCCATGCACTTGGCCCAGATCAAATTAAACCTTAACCTAGCCAGACAGAGTTATAGAGAGAGTTTGAAGTTGTTTAATAATAAAAATTCTGGGCATCTGTTTTCTCCAGTGGTGAGTGTGGCAGGGGAAGGATACTGCAAAATCCCCATTCTCTCCCCAACCCACTAACCTGCTTTCCAGCTCCATTCTCCTATGCAGGGCAACCAAAGAAGACCCAGCCGATCAGCTGGGACTCAATGGGAGGCAGAGAATAGATGGGGTTGGTGGGGCCAGTTGGAGGTGGGATTTTCCAGTTCTCTGAACTACTCAAAATTTCCACTACCAGTTGTCAAGAACTGGTCAGAACCTGCTGAATAACACCTCTGGTTTTCTCCCCCCGTTTTTTTCCTTTTTATCCAAAGCTGCAGTGGAAATACTGAAATGCTTTTAATCATGCATCAACTATGAGGTTTTATAGAACCGTTATGGCCTCGTTCAATGTTTTCAAACCTGGCAACTTTAGGATGAGTGGATTCCAACTTCCAGTGTTCTCCAGCTAGCATGCTTTAAGATATGGGGATTTCAATGCCCCGAACCCCTCAGCCAGCATGCTTTAAGACTTCTGGGAGTTGAAGTCCACATGTGTTGGCACGTTAGAGGTATCCAGGCTCACCTCTGACTTCAACCAATGTGCAACATTTGAGGTGCTCCTAAGCTTATGAAAACTGCCTCCAGCAGACCGTTGGATCTAGACTATTTAGAATTTTCAAGATTAAAAACTGGGAATCATTTTATTTATTTATTATTTATTTATTTTGTCAAGCAATTATAAGATAACAGGTATAAGTGTAAACATAGTTATGAATACATGAAATGGATACATATAAGAAAAATAAAACAAAAAATAAAAGAAACAATAGGACAGGGACAGTAGGCACGTTGGTGCGCTTATGCACGCCCCCTACAGACCTCTTAGGAAAGGGGTGAGGTCAATAGAGGACAGTCTAAGGTTAAGGTTTTTGGGGTTTGGGGAAGAAACCACAGAGTCAGATAGAGTATTGCAGACATTGACCACACTGTTGCTGAAGTCGTATTTCCTGTAATCAAGTTTGGTGCGATTAACCTTGAGTTTGTATCTATTGTTTGCTCTTGTATTGTTATGGTTGAAGCTGAAGTATTCATTGACAGGTAGGACATTGCAATGTATGGTTTTATATACTATACTTAGATTGGACCAAAGGTGGTGTAGTTCTAGGTTTTCTAGGTCTAGAATTTCAAGTCTGGTGGCATAAGGTATTCTGCAATGAGTAAAGGAGTGGAGAACTCTTCTTGTGAAATATTTCTGGACTTTCTCAACTGTATTAATATCAGATACATATTGTGGTTCCATACTGATAAGCTGTATTCAAATATTGGTCTAGCAAATGTTTTGTATGTTCTAGTTAGTAGTGTGATATTACCAGAGTAAAAGCTATGTAGGATTAGGTTAACAACTCTTAATGCCTTTTTGGCTATGTAGTTACAGTGGGCTCTAGCATTTAGATCATTAGAGATGAGTATTCCAAGGTCCTTGACCTTTGGCCTGGAAATAAAATGATAAACTAAAACTGATAGCTGATGAAGACGTGTCAAACAGAAAGACTCTGTTCCTGGTGGGTGGATTAAAGATTAAGCAGTTTAATTTTGCACCAATTGAAGCTTTAAAATTCTTTACAGTAAAATCGAAAAACAACTCCCTGGACATTTAGAACATAGAATAACAATGTATAAAATAATGGTTTCACGCTTCTCTTCTATTACATAAACATTATGAAGGTTTTATTGATTCAATAATACAGTTATAATCCAATAGTAATAGTAGAGTAACATGTGTATTAATTAACTATTAATTAACTATTAATTAATATGCTATCGATAAGAGACAAGGAATACTTGCCAATTATTATCTATTATTATTATGAACTATCAAACCTAATATCAAATGTAATAGAAAGAAATATGTTTACTGTTCTATTTGTACGTTTACTATTTTTTATTTCTATATATTTATATGTTAATATCTTTTTAATCTTTTGCAAATAAAGTTCGTTTAAAAAAAAAAAGAACATAGAATAACAAGGATCTTGGAGAAGTTCTAGTCCAACCTGCTAGTCAAGCAGGAGACACCTATACCGTTCTGGACAAATGACTCTCCAATCTCCTCTTCAAAACCTTCAGTGATGGAGCACCCACAACCTTTGGTGGTGAGCCCTCTGGACTTTCCCTGTCAGGAAATTTCTCCTTGGTTCTAGGTTGAATCTCTCTTCTAATGATTTTTCCACCCATTACTTCTTGTTCTGCCCTCTATTTCTCTAGGGCAGGGGCGTCAGACTTGTGTCATCACAGTGGCGTCATGTGACACAATGTGACTTTTCCCTCCCTTTGCTAAAATGAGCGTGGGCGTGGCCAAAGTGTGACTCATGCAGCGTGGGTGTGGCTCTAGGGCCTTGGAGAGGGGGAAAAATATGTTAATAGATTTTAAATAAAGTAATGCTTTCAATGGGTAAAGTCATCTGTGTTGTCAATTTTTCAATGTAAGAAGAGAATTTTTAATATTTAATATTCAAGAATGTTAACAAGAATAGAATAGAATAGAGTAGAGTAGAATAGAATAGAATAGAATAGAATAGAATAGAATAGAATAGAATAGAATAGAATAGAATAGAATAGAATAGAATAGAAAATGGAATGGAATGGAATGGAATAGAAAATAGAATAGAAAAGGGAATGGAATAGGGAATAGAATAGAATGTCTTTAGGATAGAATATACTGGAATGGAATGGAATGGAATGGAACGGGACGGAATGGAACAGAACAGAACAGAACAGAATAGAATAGAAAATGGAATGGAATGGAATAGAAAATAGAATGGAATAGGGAATGGGATGGAATAGGGAATAGAATAGAATCTTTAGGATGGAATGGAATGGAATGGAATGGAATGGAATAGAATAGAATAGAATAGAATAGAATAGAATAGAATAGAAAATGGAATGGAATAGAAAATAGAATAGAATAGGGAATGGAATGGAATGGAATAGGGAACAGAATAGAATAGAATAGAATGTCTTTAGAATGGAATGGAATGGAATGGAACAGAACAGAACAGAACAGAATAGAAAATGGAATGGAATAGAAAATAGAATAAAATAGGGAATGGAATGGAATACGGAATAGAATAGAATAGAATAGAATAGAATAGAATAGAATAGAATAGAATAGAATAGAATAGAATAAGGAATGGAATGGAATAGGGAATTTAGAATAGAATAGAATAGAATAGAATAGAATAGAATAGAATAGAATAGAACAGAATAGCGAATAGAATAGAATAGAGAATAGAATAGAATAGATTTTCTCTATTTAGGAGAATGTTGAAGGCACCATTATATCAAATTGTTCTACTGTTTAATACTAATTGGAAGGAAATTTGATCCATTTCATAGCCTGAAAGGATGCCTTTTTATTTCCTCCAAGCAAGCGTGTACATTGTAGTTTAAATATTCAAGAGTTTTGAGCGCTGCACGCTCATTTTTAATGCATTTTTTTTTTTAAGTTGTGTTGGTATGCATGCATGTATTTGTTTATGAGGATAATTGCTTCCCCCTCCCTGAAACTACCCCACCCCGTCAAGCTCCAGTAGGTCTCCGGTCCTGACAGTCCAATGTAATGTTTGAGTGAGACAGATATCTCTGCACAGGCGAACGATGGCAAGATTGTTACTTACTCAGTATAATTAGAACATCCATTCCGCAGAGGGAAAACATTTAAAAGATAAAGAGTGTATTTAAAAATGAATCTTCCCCGTGCAATTTTTTCATAATTATACTTTTAACAGCTTTTGGGTGACGGTGGAAGAGGCTACTTAAGAAAAATTAGGTGCTTCATTTGGAGACGAATGATCCTTCAAGAGAAGGGGTTTTGTCATTTTTCAAGAGCCTGGGTAGAATAGACCTTCTGGTTCTCATTGTATCGGACTATAGTTTGCTTATTAGGTCCAGCACTGAATATTTTAATTAAAAATGCCACGTAGGTCATTAAAGGTTGGCCATTTCTTCTCTCTCTCTCTCTCTCTCTCTCTCACACACACACACACACACACACGTTTTCTGGAATTATATTTCAGAAGATATTGCTAACAGGAGAAATATTAGGAAAAAAAGAACTTTCCCCCCAAATTCTCTTCCTAAAGCCCCCAGCTCTGTTCATTTTGCAGAGTTTTCTCAGCTGCTAAGAGTGGGAAGGGTGATTGTGTGTGTGTGTGTGTGTGTGTGTGTGTCTGTGTGTGTGAACATAAATCCTTGTGAGTCTGCCTCTCTGTGTATTAAAGATGCAGGCCTCTTTGTCAGCTCATTGAAACGATAAGGGAGATTATTGCTTTACAAATACCGTAACCTTCCTGATAAAAAATAATAGTCATTCCACGAGACTGTTTTTAGCTTGGCTTTTATCAGAGACCTCTGAGCGGAAAAAAAAACAATAACACGCACACAAAAATGTGAACATAAACCACCCAGTAATGGAACTGAAGCTGCGGCTCCTTAGTCGATGCTCTCCTTGAACACAACACTTCATTAATTTAAACAACTGTAGACCGAAGGACTTGAGAAAAGAAAAAAGAAAAAAAACTCAAGCTAGCTTTAACCCACAAGCCCCCTTTCTCCTCAGGCCAACCACCGAAGCAGCAGCTGGATTTCATTTCTTGCTGCCAGACCGACCAACCTCCTTGCCCAGCGTCCCTGGAACTGAGTGCCGTTCCTTGAAGGACTTTATTTGAGGTGACAGCTCCTCACACTTTCGTGTTCAGATCACCTCAAGTCGCGGAGATCGCCCTGAAAAAAAGAGCGCTTCTGCCACAAATTCCAAATTTAGATTGACTGAGGTTGTCCTTAGGCCGCTCGGATTGAAAACCCCGCGATGGCGGAGGCCTGCCAGGAACTTCAGAAGCAACGCTGGAGTTTTCTAATGATGTCTAGGGAAGGAAAGGAAGGGGAAAAAGAAAAGAAGAAAAAAGAAAATAAATCTGCAGGAACCGCAAAGAATATTCTAAGTGATGGGAAAGGATGTCAGGTTTTGTTAGCACCGGAGACAGTGTTGGAATACACAGGGAGCGATACGGCACCAGTATCTCTGACCTGTGTTTCTGTTTTCTGTCACCGCACACAATTCTGGGCTTGTCTTGAATCCTGACAGTGTCTTCTCAGATCAAGTTATTGTTCAAAGAGCCCCTCTACCCAATCATCGCTTTTTGTTGGAAGCCTGGCCTTTTGTCTTGAAAGCACTTGATGTCCATTTAAAATCGGGATGGTGACGGCAGGATCTGTTTGGCTGTCAAGAGATCATTGACAATATTAATACACTGCCTCCTTGTCTCATTTTCTAAGCCACAAAAGCCTCATCGCAGGCCTGGTGCATCTGTCAATGGAGCACCGCGATTTCCATAAACAGCCTGTATCCCAGGCGCTGAAGAAGAAGGAAAAAAAAACAAAACAAAACCCAGGATCGCCTTTATGGATAGCTTTGTCCGTCCCATCTGCCAAAGGAACTTGAGGAATGTTGTTAATAAAAGACAACCCGTGCTAATAAAAATACACTTCATGGTCTTTAAATTTTGATACTTAAAATCGACAGCCCTGAGTAGCCTCGTGGGGGAAAGAGAAGCAGCGATAGCTTCAGTGTTTGTCATGAAAAGTCATTCTGGAAGATAAAAGCCCTGTTTTTCATGGAAGGCGACTTCCAGAAAAAAGAATGGGGGATTTATCTATTTCTGATAACATTTTACCTTCTCAAGCTGCTCACCCGTGAGTCTAATCTATCTATTTCTGCCTTAATCTACCTAATCTAATCCGTCAATCTAATCTATCTGTTTCTAAAGAAAAACAAATGTGGAATTGTATACATATTAGGTTGTGCATATTATATTGTCTCCCAAATTAGGTGTTTCCAAATATATTATTTTTCACAATAGAGTTGAACATATTCTTTCAAAAAACACCTTTCTAAATATCCATACATGTATACGGAAAGGCAGTCGCCCTGAATTTAATTTACAGTCAGCACTCATTATCTTCGTTGACTCGAGAATTTTCTGGGAATTTTTGGAAAGCAGAAGGAATATGGATAGCTTAGCTATGATTCGGTAGGTCCAATTAATTTGGAAGTGGGAAAAATTGAAAATACAACTCACTATGAAAAATTTTCAGTTGCAGTTATAAGACTTTTCAATTGAATATTATACTCTTTGTCAATGTATTGTTTTGTCTCAAAAATATTCAATTAAATTTAAAATGCTTAAACATTAACTTCGTTGGCCTACATTTCAAAATCTGGTGAAGGAAAGAACATTGCTTTCTGGACTAATGAACAGATCAATCTAACATACTTTTGATTTTGCGGGTCTTTGAACTTTACAATGAACTTTTAAAAATGCCAGAATGAATATTATTTTAGTGTCTATTAATATATGATACTCTTATAAAGGCTTTTAAAAAAATATAGATGCATATTTTGGAAGAAAAGCATAATCAAATGTTTATTTAAATAGAATTATTGTGTTCTTTTTAAAATCCAGAAGTAGGATAAAACAGATTTATAAACAAATAGACATGAAATGTTTCTACCAAAGGATCATTGGTAAGGTTTGACCATCAAGTGCTAAGGCAAGAATCTTCCATGTGTTTTGATTCCAACAGCATTCCAATGATCAGAAATTATAAAAATTGTAGTCCAAACCTAATTCTATATTATACTAGTTCAGTACTCATGCTTCGCTACAAAACTATGTGGTCGGGCTTAGTTTTGGGGGAGGAAAATAAGGGGAAAAAATTCTGCCTCTGCCTGCCAGCATTCATCGGTATTCATCTGGCTAGCATCCTGTCAGTGTGTGTGAGAGTTGAGGGCTGTTTGGAAAGTGAAACAGTATTTGTTGCATGACAAGAAAACAGCAAGGAGCCTGGGTGTGGCTTAGCTCAACTAAGTGCTGTGAAACTTGGTGCTGTGAAACTGAAATGGAAACTCCTCTCCTCTGCTTGTGTTTTTCATTTGGAACAGATTTCTCTTCAGGTGGGGAGGGGGAGTAGAACTCCTTAGCATCAGAGCGTGTTAATAATAATAATATAGGAAATACTAATGCTCTGATGGTAATTTTGAAAAATCCTTTCTCAGTGAGCACCTAGAAGCCAAGATTTCAAGTTTGTAGGCTTTCATAGCCCTATCACATATGAAGAAAATAAAATAAAATAAATAAATAAATAAATGAAGGGATGTGATGGCTCAGTGGCTAAGATGCTGAGCTTCTCGATCAGAAAGGTCAGAAGTTCAGTGGTTCGAATCCCTAGTGTCGCATAATGAAGTCAGCTCCTGTTACTTGTCCCAGCTTCCGCCAACCTAGCAGTTCAAAAGCATGTAAAAATGCAAGTAGAAAATTGAGGACCCCTTTGGTGGGAAGATAACAGCGTTCCGTGTGCCTTCGGCATTTAATCATGCCAGTCACATGACCATGGAGACGTCTTCGGACAGCGCTGGCTCTTCAACTTTGTAACAGAGATGAACACTATCCCCTAGAGATAGAAATGACTAGCAAGTATGTGCGAGGGGAACCTTTACATTTACCTCTACCTGTGCATTTTCATGCTTGTGGTCTACCCAAACAACCAGATTGCTAAAATTCTGTCTAAAGTACACGATTGTTGTTGGGTAATTTTGCTTTCTGAATTTGAGTGGAGCCCGTGCGAAGTAAATTTGAAGTCAAATTGTATGTAGATATAAAATAGACATATTTAGTATTGCCTGACCAAGTGAACATCTAGTTGGCTTTAGTTGACCTCAAGGACCTAATTTGTATTTGGAGTGGTCTACGAGAGCTTTAGACAAGATTAAAATAAATAGAAAAGTATTTTAGTATTTTATTTTTAATGCCCTACAATCACCAGAAACTGAACTTGATTTGAAGGAAACTTAGGTCTTTAAAATGTTGAATTAAAAACATGTGACAGATGTTCTATATTGTATGTTGTATTGCAACAAGTATCCTGAACTTGGATTTACTTGAGAGCATTGCTGTTTAAGTGACTTTGTTCTCTCCATGGATGATTCTTGATCATCAGTTCTCTTTCTTCAAGAGAAGAACATGAGAGAGAGATTGTGGATTCCTGTTCTACTTGTGAGAAATGCTTGCCATTCTAGATAGCTACATTGAATTGAATGCTTAAGAAAGGGGTACCAATACACATAACATATGCTACAGTGAGCCTGGAAAGCAAAATCAAATTCCTTTCTAACTCCTGGAAAGTTGCGCCCTATTTAAATAAAGAGGTGGGGAAAGAAGCATTGAACTTGTTCCTTTGCCTCAAAGATAAAGCAGAATGCCATGCCCTTTGTGCAGACTGACTCTGAGGGGGAAGAGGAACAGCCGACAGGGAGTGGAAGTGTAGCTCCGGAGGTTGTGGAGGAGGCTGGGAAGGGCAGAGGCTGGCTGGGCAGTCAGAGAAGGACCCAGGCCCATCCCCTCTCCATCCTAGGGCACGCAGGGAGGAGAAGATAAGGTAGAGACATGGTCTACTAGGGAGGAGAGGGCCTTGATCCTCTTCATGGGCTGCAGCTGTGACAACTGGATAAGAAGACGGACATGTGTACAGGCGAGTGCTGGAAACAAAGCATGGAAATATCTCTAATTTATTGTTCCTGTCTGAGTTTGGCGTCCTTCTCAGTGTGTGTTCTGATATCTGTGGACATCTTCCAGCCCTTATCTTGCCTGGTTTGTGTTGGTTTTTTTTTACTCTTTATAATTTAAACAGCATTTCCTCCTTCTTGTAACTGCTTGTGTGGGAGTTTTTTGTCTCCAGTCAAGGATATTTGGAGCTTGAAAGCAAAATAAAGGAATAAAACGGGCTTCACCTGTTTTTTGTGACTGTGTTCATTTTGTATCCCATCTTGGGTCATCACACAGAAAACCCAGCCTAGTCTAGGCCATGAGAGACGGAATATTCAAATACAAGATTGAAGGAAACTCAGCTTTTATACTCATCGTTTTTATTCCCATCCCCTGTAAGGGTTCGCATTAGATACATCACAGTAAACTTCTTTGTTTCTCTTTGCTGCAGGTGTTCTGGGGAAATGCCGCTATGTCTACTATGGGAAGCATTCAGAAGGCAACCGATTCATTCGTGATGACCAACTTTGAGACCAAGAGGTCTGCAATGCTCTAGTTGTTGGCATGTGCTACCCACACATCTCCCATCTGCAGCTCAACCCATGCAGAGGTACACACATCATACCCCCACACAGTCACCCATGGCATTCGATTGGTCGAAGGGAAAGAAAGAGAAAGTGTAAATCAGTCCTCCACTATCTCATGCTGACTTTGCCAGGCCTGTCATAAAGCATCCTTCTGCTTGAGCCTGAGTAGACACATAGATGTTGACAGGATTGCCTCTAAGCAGGTTCCATCTTACCCCGGTGACAGACGGCTGCGGCAAAGCACCAGACCTGACAGCAGGGACACCATGATGGATTGCCTGACCCAAATGTTGCTTACAAAAGAGCAAAAGGTCACACCTGGGCCTCGCTGAGCATGCTCCGATGGTCTGAAGAGAAGCATCTCCTTCTGGCTTGCAGCTTGTTGAGTGTGCAATCTACATGTCTGTCCAAAAAGTAATAGTGCAATAGGAGCAATTAAAGGGCATCACTTTCTTATCCAACTTTATTTTCCACAAGAATTAAATATTTCAGGCGGGTTGTGTGCTGCTTGCAGAGAAAAATAAATATGGTTTAACTCTAAGATCTGGAAGAATGGTTTCTTGAGAAATGGTGTTTTTGGGGGGTTTTTTTGTGGGGTGTTGAAGCATTACTGGAAGGAATTTGGGAAGTTTAAAATTTGCGGAACTATTTATATCTCAACCTTCTGCTTTTGGGGAGAACAACACTTGAGGGTGCTTGAGAGTCCAGGGGTATCCACAGAAGTGAGGTCACATGCAAAGCCATCTTCTAGGTGACGTGATCTTTTTCTTTCTTTTTAACAATTCCCCCAACTTCAATGATGGCTCCAATTCTGTAAAACAATCTAGGCAAAATCGCTGTTAGGAAACCATGAGTTTTGTCATATCAGACACAAGGAGTCTCGGCACCCTGCTACTTTCCTCCCTTTATCCCTCATGGGTCTTGGCACCCTGCTAATTTCCTCCCTTTATCCCTCATGGCCTTCATGGATTTTTCTGGAATTTCAGGGAACACATGGTAAATTTATTATTAGATGGTACCACAAGTGAGAACTGGAGGAGAGTACACTAAGCCCTTTCCACCTACACACATAGCTTTACTTTGATACCTAATTGTGTCCTTAGTGCATATCCTAGACAGAGTGAGTATATATACGTTGACAGTTGGAGATTCTCATAGTGAGATCCAAGCTGGAAATGAGGAATTTCCTGATAATGAGTCCTATTAACGAATAGATTACATCCCAGAGCTGTGAGTGCTCCATTACTGGAAGTTTTCAAGAAAAGAATGGGCACCATCTTGTCCAGGATGATACAACTATTTATCCAGGATGGTATAAGGATTTATGCCTCAAGTTCATAGGTTCTTAGGTCCTTTCCAGCCCTATGAATCTATGATTAGGTCAAGGTTCATCTTGTTCCACCATATTGCTTCTCTCTATGGCCCGCCAGATGCCCTCTGCGATGGGTCTAGCATAACTTGTGTTGGCCAGCTTACCACAGCCAACTCAGTGTGGCCAACTTGCTGTGTGGCCAACTTGCTGTGTGGCCAACTTGTCGCAGGACAAGAGTTACACTAATATCAAAGAAATCGTTAAATAGAATCATTAAAGAAAGGATGCCAAAGGAGGGACAAAATAAAATGCGAAGGACAAAAATTAAACTAATTTTGAAATTAGTTTAAATAATTAATTTAATTGTTTGAACTTGTCCTGCAGTGAGTTGTCCCATGCCGAGTTGGCTACGGCAGATTGGCTGCACAAGTTGTTCCATTCCTCTATGGGATTTTGGAGATGTATCCCTCTCATTTTTTCACTGCAACTTCTATTTAAGAGTCATGGTGCCTCCAACGTAACACTGAATTGTCAAGAGCAATAGCTCCCGATGAGTCTGTTCATCATAAATTTAGCCATTTCCTTTTTCAAAACCAAAATGAATTATCCATGTAATAAATTTCACAGTTGAACTATGTGCTGTTCGAAGAAATGTGTTGTGCTGGCTGTCCTAAATCTTGGAATTGGTTTCATTAGGTGCTTCTGCTCCTTGCATTTTGAGAAAATGAAGTGCTCTTTCTTTACATATTCCCCTTGACCGTGTCCCCACTCAGTTGCCTTCCCCCCTCCAAGCTAAATCTTCCACATGGAAGCATTTTATGCAACAGATCATGAATTGATTAGAAAGGAATTGCCTTGTAATTGAGTTTAATGACCAATTAATTGATCTCAAATAAGATTTCCATGAGTTGAATCTAGAAGAATCTGCTTTGAAAACTGGTTAATGGAGATTAAGTTTAGGCTGAGGCTGAGCATTAGAGGATACCAGCTCTGGAAAAGTAACGCTTACAGGATGGATTGGATGAAGTTATGAACACTCAAGCAAACTGTTAGTCATGATTATTTACATTTCATTGGTGATTTTGCTGCATAAGTACACATTTTGATCCAGAATGGAACAACTTGCCATAGACAACACTGCTGAGGCTAACTCATCATGGCCAACTTGCCCTAGGGACAACTCACTGCAGGACAATTTAACAATCCTATTTAATTATTTAAAATAAATAAAAAATTATTTAAACTGTCATTTCCATTTCATCGTGTCCCTCCTTTTGCATCCTTTTGGGTTTATCACCAGAATCAGAGATTTACACTTCTGAGCTTCCATTGCAAATGGGCACTGCGTACTGCCCAGAGGCTAACATACGAGGGCAAATTATGCACTGTAAAGATTGTTTGGTGGTGGTGGATGCTTCCAATGTAATCTACAAGATCGCCTACATGATTTGCCCCTGTGACTATGTAGGACAGATGGGGAGGAAGCTAACCCCCAGATTATAAGAACACAAGCTAGCGGTCAGATGAGGAGATTCAAAGACTGCAATGAACAAGGACACATATTCAATTTTGCAGCTACTAAGATTGTTGGATGAGCAGGTACAAAAACAGCCAGGGAAATGATTGAAGCCTGTGAAACGGGCCCCTTGTCAGTTAACAAGAGTGCTGAATTACCACAAGCTTAGGAGCTGCGGGCTTGGCAGTACAAGTTGCCAATCATCCGCACACCAATCGCCAATAGAAAGGCACCACATAAACACAACTCACAAAGCAGCCCAAAGCACATATTCCAGTAGAGAGAAATTCCCTGAAGATGGGTTCCAGCATGAGTCCAAAAGCTCAGAAGAGTAAACCTCTGGTCCCAGTGACTGACCCAAATTCGATCTCACTCTTCATACTCTTCACTCATCTCCCCAGAACACACACACACACCAGCCACCCCCAGTGACACCCCCATCACCACAGTGGTGGGATTCAACCAGTGTAACAAATGGTTTGGTGCAGTGATGCAGTTCAAAAAAATTTTACCACCATTTTTGTGGACATGGCTTGGTGGGCACGCTTTGTGCATGCGCATACATTTTGTGCACGTGCGCCAAACGCACACTTCATGCAGTCACAGAGGTGTTTTGACTCACCTCCTGCAATCCTGAACTCTCCCTGTTGCTTAAGCAGCTGCCGCGCGGCAATTGCTGTGCCGCGCAAAGCAGCTACACTTCAAAAGCAGGACATGGGAGCCTGGGCAGGCGGGCCCAACACAGAGCATCGAAGAGAACGGTTCAGTCTCCGCTGCTCATCGCTGCTACCGGCTCAGCAGAACTGGGCCGAACCGATAGGATACCACCACTGGTTTGGTGAGTGCGCACAGCATTTGAAAACTGCACATTTTCAGCTCTAAAACTTACTTTGTGTTGCAGCCCCGGTGAGTAAAACAGCTGAGGCACGGCAAAAGCGCTCTGCCATGCAAATCAGCTGAGCTGCAAAACATGGAAATATAGGACAGACTAGCGCAGGGGTGAGCGGGCAGGACCAACTAATCGCCGGGACTACTGGTTCACTCGAACTGGTCCAAACTGGCTGAATCCCATTCCTGCATCACTATGATGAAGCAGGCCAGGAGAACTTGGGGGAAGGGAGCACATTTCATTCTTTATTTCACGGTTTTTCCAAGGTCTTCTTGTTTTATTGCAAGCTACACTGATGACATACTGTCAGAGGGGAGTCAAAGGGGGTGGAAAAAGTAGAAAAAGTTCTTTGAATGACAGCATAAAATCAGGTGACTTTCCTTCAAAAGTAGGGGGAAATGAATGATGGGGTTGAGATTATGCTACAGCAAAAACAATTTATGTAGCTGCGGTGAAGCACATCAAGAGATAAAGATTGATAACAACCTGCCTGGTTTGAATGATACATGCCAATCATGAAATTAGTTTTTCCCTTCTTTTCTGGGCTACAATTTCCCCTGGAAAAATGATCCCTCTAGCATTTTGCTTTGCCTGATTGTGATGAAGGGGAATAGGAGTAAATATGACATGTAATAGAGCTAATAAAAGATTGGCATTGTTCCTAACCTTTGCTTCCCCACCATTCTGTCACTTCAAGCTTAAGATGGTGTTTCCAGAATCTGAGTAACATTGATGGCATTTCCAGAGAAGAAGAATATTCTAGTGATAGGAGCCCATTTGTCTGCTCAAAATTGTCTTCTTGGGCCACTGATTGCTGATTAGGAAAATAATTGGATCTATAGACTTTAAAACTTGAACTCCTGTGTCTAGATTACCAGAATAACAGAGTTGGACGGGACCTTGGAGGTCATGTAATCCAACTCTCCACCCAAGCAGGTGACCCTACAGCATTTCTGACAGTTGGCAGTCCAGTCTCTTCTTGAAAGCCTCCAGGGATGAAGCTCCCCAACTTCTGAAGTCAGCTTCTGTTCCATGGGTTGATCTCACTGTCAGAAAATTCCTCCTTACTTCTAAGCTGAATCTCTCCTTGATCAGTATCCATCTGTTATTCCTTGTCTGGCCTTCAGGTGCCTTGGAAAATAGCTTGACCCCTTCCTCCTCTCTGTGGCAGCCCTTCCAATACTGGAAGACTGTTATCTTGTCTCCCCTTATCCTTCCCTTCACTAGACTAGTCATGCCCAGTTCCTGCAACCATCCTTCGTATGTTTTAACCTCCAGTCCCCTAATTATCTTGGTTGCTCTTCTCTGCATTCTTTCTAGAGTCTCCACAGCTTTATTCCTTATGCCATCTATCTTGTAAATTCACAGGATTCTTTTTTTTTGGGGGGGGGGCATGTATATGTGTACATTCGTACAGGGGTGGGATACGACAGGGTCAACTACAGGTTCGGGATTTATGAGCTTCCCTGCACGCTGTGAGACACGCGCCTGTAAATCGTCATCAGCCTGCTGTGTGCAGAGAAGCAGCCTTTGAAGCAGCCCTCTTTTCCTGCTTTTTAAACTGTAGCTGTGCCTCGTTCAGCAGCTAAAGTGGAAAAATCAAGAAATAAAGATCAGGTAAGAGCCCTGGTGGGTGGCAGGCAAAATGTCTGCTGCTCTTCAGAGCTACCGGTTCTACAGAAGTGGACAGAACCAGTAGAAACCCATCCCTGCATTTGTACTAGTCTATGATGTTTCTCTGTGACATATGTCTGGTTTTTTTGGTACTGTATATGCTAGGCATAATGGTTATCTTTTGAGAGCTGAATGCAACAAAATTTCATTTTAAGGTATGCTGATTAGTGTACATTTGAAGTGACGCAAATTTCTACTCTACTCTACTCTACTCTACTCTACTCTACTCTACTCTACTCTACTCTACTCTACTCTACTCTACTCTATTCAACATCTTTTTGTAGTGTGGTGACCAAAACTGGTTGCAGTATTCTAGGTTAGGTCTTACTAAGACTTCAGAGAGCGGTACTAGTACCTTATGTCATCTTCATTCAATCCCTCTGTTAATATAATTTAGGATTTCATTGCCTAGAGAAACCTAAAATCTTCCTGTAGTGGGGAAATTTTTATAACCATAGATTCTCAGGGCCCCAAAATATAATAATCACAGAAAGGACACAATACAAATAACACAGATCATTTCTTCCTGCTTCATCGTCCTTTTGGTAAGTCATCTTAACTACCTTATGAACCGTTTTTGTGGGGTAAACACATTTCTGAGTTTTGTTTGTTTGTATCCACTGAAGCTTGTTATGGGCAGAAGGGTCCTAGATCTCTTTGAGACAGTCAAATCTTGCAAGAGATCTCTTGCTTCTCATATAGGATCTCATGAAATTTTGGTTATTTTTTAAGGTTGTTTGTTATGTGTTTAAGAAGCAAACACTTCTATCAAATCTTGTTTACTTATTGGAAGCCTGTCCATTTGCGTAATAAAAGTCAAGCTCAATTTGATAGTCTTTTTTTTTTAATTGCTATTTTAAAAAGCCATAACTTCTTGTGCTACAGCAATGGTAGCCTTGAATATGACATGTTTTTGTGATCATCGCAACTATTACTATGCAAAGACAAATGAGGAATCCAGTGGTTATGTATTCTCCAACTTACAACAGCTCATTTAGTGACTGCTCATAGTTACAATGGCACTGGAAAAAAAGGAACTTGTGACCATTTTTCACACGCAAATGTCTCACTTAACAACAGAAATTTTGGGCTCAATTGTGGTCCCTCTGCCTGGAAATCCCAGGGAAATTATCAAAACCATAAATAAATGAAAGTTAGAATATTTTGGACATGTGATGTGACACCCAGAGAAATGTGGCATCCTTCACTTAATCCTTCAAAGATTGAAGGCAAACATGATCCGGGCCAAAGAAGAACATCATGGTTTCAAAATATAAGGGACTGGTTTGGGCAAAACTCAACAGCACTTTTTTGTGCTGCTGTTGATAAAAATAGGATTGCCAAGAAGATCACCAATGTCCGATGACGGATATGGCAGGAGGAGGAGGAGGAAGGAGAAGGAGAAGAAGAAGAAGAAGAAGAAGAAGAAGAAGAAGAAGAAGAAGAAG
>NW_020770694.1:5731-19585 GCF_900518735.1 Pseudonaja textilis | reverse complement strand
AGTAATAGGATCAGGATTAGGAATTGGATTAGGAATAGAATTGGAATTGGAATAGGAATAGGAATAGGATTAGGAATAGAATTGGAATTGGAATAGGATTGAATTAGGATTAGGAATAGAATAGGAATAGGAATTGAGAATAGAATTGGAATTGGAATAGAATTGGAATAGAAAATAGAATATATGAGAATAGAATAGAATTGAGAATAGAATTGAGAATAGAATTTGGAATAGGAATTGGAATTTAGAATTTAGCATGTGCTGGCTGGGGAATTCTGGGAGTGGAAGTCCACCCATCTTAAAGTGGCTCAACTTGAGAAACACTGGCCTGATCCCCACAGGAAGCATTCTGCTTCCTTCATAATTTACTTTTTAAAAATTGCTAAATAATTTAATCATTGAACCATGGAAAAAGTGAGGCCAAGCAAAACTTTCAAATCTGAAAAACCAAATACCCATTACTGTTTCTGAAAAGTCCACAATCTAGTAGACAATGACCCTATTTTTTTTTGTTTTGGTTTTTTCCAAGCGTCTCTTGGCTCATTCTCATTAAGATATCTCTTATTTCTTATTTGGGGTGATGTGCCATTTGCTCATCTCTGGAAGCCAAAGAAACGGGCAATCTTTGAAGAACCGAAACAAGCAAAAAACAGAAGCAGCAGGATCCCTGGGAGAATCTTGTACCAAATTAGTGTTGGCCAATTTGGGAAATCCTCAGCTTACAACAGTTCATTGAATGACCGTTCAGTTACAACGATATTGAAAAAAGGGACTTATGAACGTTTTTCACACTTAACAACCGTAGCAGCACCCCCGTGTGATTAAAATTCAGACACTCAGCAAATGACTCATATTTACGACTGTTGCAGAGTCCCAGGGGAGATTTGCAACCTTCTGACAAGCCAAATCCATGAGGGGGAAAACTAGATTCGTTTAACAACCGTGTGACTAATTTAACAACGCAGGGGTTCACTTAACGACTGCGGCGAGGGAGATCATAAAATGGGGGGGGGGGTTGGGACTCATTGAACAACCCCCTCGCTTAGCAGCAGAAAGTTGGGGCTCAGCTCTGGTCGTAAGGAGAAGACGGCCTGCATTCCGTGCCAAAGGAGTCTTTTACAAGTCAGGTTTTAAGCCGGGATGGTCGTTTTGCTGGCGGTAAAAAAAATAAATAACTCGTTTCCCCCGAAAATATGACCTACCCTGAAAGTAAGACTTAGCTTGATTTTTTACATGTGTGCCCAATATAAGCCCTACCCCCCACCAAAATAAGGCCTAATTAAGATCCTGCCCACTCCAGAATTCACGGGTAAAAATTAAGCTAGGTTGGGGATTGGGAAGGTGGTGGAGCTGCCCTACTACTTACCTTTGGACAGGTATAGCCAGGCCTCGCACACCTGCCTGGCCGGCCCATTTCTTCTGCAGCCGACAAGACCGGCAAGGCTTTCCTGAAGGCCTCAGTAGCTGAGAACAAAGCTCTGGATCGATCCAGAGCTCTCTTATCCTCTGCAGAGGCCTTCCGGAAAGTTCCTGAAGGCCTTTGACAGCAAAAAGGAGGTTGAGTGCGACACAGGCAGGTGAGGTTAGTCAGTGGATGACATCCCCCGAAAATAAGACCCGGTGCCTTTTTTGGGGTGGCAAAATATATATATATAAGACAGGGTCTTATTTGGGGGGAAACACAGATAGAGTTGGTCGGATTTCTGTCTTGTAAAGGTGAATTGCTACATACCACCCCACATCTTTTACCTGCTGGCAGGTGTTCAGGTGTTGGCTTCTTCTGACCATCTATGATTGCAGCCATGATCTTCAAAGGAAGGAGGAGAGATATATATATTTTTTTTTTTTGCAAGAACAGCAGCCAACCAGATGAAAAGGAGGAAAAACTTTAAAAAGAAAAGAAAAAGAATAATTTTCTTATTGTACAACTCATTCCGCCCCCCGCCCCCCCGTTCCTATCGTCGCCTCTATAACCTACGTTTTAGTCCAAGAGGCTGTTAAAAGGATCTTGGGGGGGGGGGATCCAGCTTGCTTTCTCTTCTGCAGGATCCCGAGTGATGGAAATAATAATAATAATTCACACATCCACGATGTTTACGAACCCTTTAAAACTGGGGTCAATCATGTCTAGCCAAACCCGGATCGGAGCTGCGGGATCTCAATCCGCTTTTTAGATTAAATCAAATCGAAAGGATTCAAAGGGCTCGTTGGTGCTGGACAACAAGCCGTCTTTCCACCCCCACCAAAAGAACATTTTGTGCCCAAGTGTGTTGAACGCCTGGCTTGTTGATCGTGACTTGGATGTTAAACCAATCACAATACAGCTTTAGAGACGTCCCCCCCCCCCTTTTTTTTAGGCTGATCCACAAAACAAAGTCCACGGACTTTGCCTGGCACTTCATTGCTTTATTACTGCAAGGCAGTAAAATGTAGTTTGGTTTTTTTTTTAAGGGGAGGAGAAAAAAAAAAAAAGTTTGCTGACCTGGCAAACTTTTCACAGATTAACAAGAGTTGGAAGGGACCTCGTAAGTCATCTTAGTCCAGGGGTCGCCAACCTTTTGGACCTCGGGGACCACCAAACTCATAATTTTAAATCCCAGGGACCACTAACCGGTTCTGTGGGCGTGGCCTGATTTGTGGGCGTGGCTTGGTGGTCCTCTTCTTTGGGGCAGCCCCTGAGATATTGGAACACTGCTCTCATGTCTCCCCTGGTCCTTTTTGTTTTCATTAGACTAGCTAGGCCCATTTCCTGCAACCGTTCTTTCTATGTTTTATCCTCCAGTCCCCTAATCCTCTTCTGTTGCTCTTCTCTGCACTCTTTCTAGAGTCTCCACATCTTTTTTTATATTGTGGTGACCAAAACTGGATGCAGGACTCTACGTGTGGTCTTACTAAGGCTTTATAGAGTAATATTAGTTACTCACTTGATCTCGATTGTGTCCCTCTGTTGATACAATTTAGGATTGCATTGGCTTTTTTGGCAGCTGCTGCACACAGCTGGCTCCTATTTAAATGGTTGTCCACTCAGGACTCCGAGAGCCCACTCTCAGTTACTACTGTTGCAGCAATCTTACTCACCAGTTCAGGACACAAGACCAAGAAGGGTCGGAGAAACAGGTTTATTTGCGCAAAGGTTCAGAGCATTAACATGTCAAATTCTGAACCCCGAGTTACTCCCGAGGTGTAACGCCTAGGGCAGTGATGGCTAACCATATGACACGCGTGTCACTCGTGACACGCCGAGGCACTTTGACTGACACGCCTGTTGGTGTGGGGAAAACCTGCACATTTAGAGGCTGCCTGTGCTCTGCTCCAATCCCTGCTCCCTGTTTGTTGCGTGGAGGCGTGGGGTCACCGCTGCCGCGAGATCTTTGCAGCAGAGAACCAGTTTTAACCGCCATAAACTGAGGTTTGTCAGTTTCATTACCTCAGGAATGCTACAGGAGGAAAGGAGATCCATGAGGTTCACAGCCCTGTAAGGTGGCCTTCCGATCCCCACATCCTGCACCTGCAGCCCCGAGACGAGTTTCCCAGCCCTGTGTGATCCCCCCAGCCCAGTCCGTCATGAACCAAATTATTGATATTTCTTGAAGTGACACACGACCCGAGAAAGGCTACACTTTTTCCCGATTTTCGACACACCAAGCTGAAAAGGTTAGCCATCACTGGCCTAGGGCGTTACTATTAATCTGGCTATACCACGACAGAAAAGGAGTTTTCATACGGCTCTCTTGCTACATTTTCCATATATGGTATTATCTTACACCATCTGTTACTTCTGGTAGCCACCTCTTGCAATACATTACAGAAAAGATCTAGTACACAGGTTACGTTCATAGGTCAGGTTACATGTTACATTCAGCAAGTCCCTGTATTTTCTAAAGCTTGCAACATATAAGTCAAATAACTTCTGCAAATAGTATTAAGACCTTCTGGAATTTTCTCACACGGCTTCACTACTATTGAGCGAGGTACCACACATACTGTACCTGTGTATTCTGTTTTTCTTGCCTAAATGTAGAGCCTTACTTTTTTCATCAGTTTGTTAGATAGCGCCCAATGTTCAAATCTGCCCAGATGCCTCTGGATCTTAAGGCTGCTTTCAGGAGTGTTGGCTATTCCTGCCAGCTTGGTGTCATCTGCAAATTTGATGAGTTTCCCCATCGATTCTCCGCCCCCAATTAAAACAATGGATTAATGAATTACGGATGGATGACTTATTAACTGTGGCACTAACCTGCTCAGTTATACATCTGCTTGTCAACTCATAAAATATTTCTCTGGTCTTTTTAGAGTTGCCAACAGAAAGGGAGGGGGAAAAGGGGTCTGAAAGGGCAGTGGGGCAGCTTGCAAACTGAAAGTGCATTCCATAAATAGTTTTCAAAGATAGTAACGAGGTGACTGAAGTTTGTGCCGGGCAAAATTCTAACTGGAGAGCATGATTGATGACTCTGGGCTATGGATGTGTCCCATTGTATAGTTTAGTTTACTTTATTGTCATTGCACCTCGTACAACAAAATCAAACACCATCTTCAGTGCACATCATGACCATGAAAATCAACACAAACACACATCTTTCACACTCCACACGTTGAACTCCCAAAACCCTGACACCACACCAACACTGCACTCTACGGTAGAATTCAAAAGAGCTACTGCCCTGGGATAGAAGCTATTTTTCAGCCTATTTGTGCTTCTTTTTAATATCCTGTACTGTCTGCCATATGGTAATCGTTCAAAAAAAAAACCCCCAAAACCCCAAAAAGGTGCCCAGGATGAGATGGGTCTTTGAGCATGTTTTGAACTTTCTCAAGGCAGTGAAAGCTATAAAGTTCTTCCAAAGAGAGGAGAGGGCAACCAATGATTAAACGTTAACCCTCTGGAGTGCTGTCCTATCTGCCACAGTGCAACTGGCAAACCATGCACAGGTGTGCAGTAAGTTAAGATACTCTCTATGGTGCAGCGATAGAAGGTCACCAGCAGTTTTTCATCCAGTTGTTGTTTCCTGAGAAGCCTCAGGTAGTCTAATCTCTGCTGGGCCCTTTTGACCAGAGCTGCAATGTGATCCCCCCAGGTCAGGTCCTCTTTTAGGGTAACACCCAGAAACTTCAAACTGGCCACTGGCTCCCCTCGGTCTCCCTTGATAAGCAAGGGCTGGATGTCTGACCTGTTCCTTCTATATAGTCCACTATCGTCTCCTTGGTCTTCTTGGTGTTGAGGACCAAGTTATTGGCTCCAAACCATTGGAGAATATGAATTATAATACGCCCAGAGGGGTGTGGGGGGGAAAACCAGGGTCAAGGGTGACAATGAATGATGTGTCTCAGAGTCGGCTACACCCAGGCAGTGCCGGACATGTGAACTCCCAATAAATCTTTTGGAAGTTTGGCTCGAGACTCATAATTTAATTGGGGTTAAGTTCCGGAATCCTGACACTGTTAATATTAAAATGTCAGCATTTAAACATCCGCCTCCGATTCCTATTTCCCTTCCGCCCAACTTTTTCATTTCATGCTCTTACAGGTGGTCCTTGACTTACAACGATTTTGTTAGTGACCAAAGTTACAAAGGCACGGGGAATAAGTGACGTATGGCCCGTTTGTCACGTGGCTGGGAGAGCATCCTCTGTGGTCATGCGATCCAAAAATCAGGAGCCTGGCCGCTGTCTCGTATTTACGGCGGCCGCGGTGTCCCGGGGGTGGGGGTCAACGGGGAAGCCGGATTTGCTTAACGACCGTGTGGCTAACTTTTAACGACTGCCTTGGTTCGCTTAACAACCGTGGCGAGCAAGATCGTCTAATGGGGAAAAACTCAAATGTCTCAGCGATGGAAATTTTGGGCTCCGTTTGTGGTTGTAAGTCGAGGACCACCTGAATTCCATTGTTTGGTTTTATTAGTGTTGATATATTTACTTTTTAAAGTCTTTTCACACCCCCGTTTTGTTGTTGTAAGTGGGCCCAGAATAGCCCCGTGGCGAGGAAGGTGGGAAAAAATATTTAACCAATAAATAAAAAGGGACTAGGGGAGACATGAGAGCAGTGCTCCAATATCTCAGGGGCTGCCCCAAAGAAGGGGGAGTCAAGCTATTCTCCAAAGCCCCAGAAGGCAGGACAAGAAGCAACGGATGGAAACTCATCCAGGAGAGAAGCAACTTAGAACTAAGGAGAAACTTCCTGACAGTGAAAACAATTAAAACTTGCCTCCAGAAGTTGTGGAAGAAGTAATTGGAAGAAGTAATTGGATAGCCACCTGTCTGGAACGGTATATATGGTCTGCTCAAGCAGGGGGTTGGACTAGATGATCTCCAAGGTCCCTTCCACACACTGTTATTTTATGTTCCAATTTGGGAGATGTTGGCTAATCAACTTGTCTGAAGTGGTGTAGGGTTCTCCTGCCTAAGCACGGGGTTGGACTAGAAGACCTCCAAGGACCCTCCCAACTCTTGTTATTCTATTCTAAATACAATCGCAGTGTAGTTCTCCCCTCCCCGATTTCCCCCAGGCTCAAACTCAGAGCGCCGCAAGACAAACAAGGACCGGGCTTAGAAATATTTCAACTTTATTGAATAATCCAATTTTATTTTCCCCAAAATGCACGACACCCCCCCCATCCCCCAGGACAACGGAGCCGCTGCTCAAGAGAGCGAGACACATTCAGATATCAGTGTAGGCACAAATGGATAGAAGAGCCACGGAGCCAATTTTTCAACGGTGTGAGGTAAATTGAAGTTTGGTTTTTTTTAAAAAAAATCCCACCTTTTTATTCTTTTTAGATATAATTCAAGGTGGCGGACATACCTACTGGCCCTTCCTCTTTTCCCCACAGCTCTGGGGGGTGAACTAGGTAGAGAGCAAGCGATGGGCCTAGGCATCCAGCCAGCTTTCGTGCCTAAAGCAGGACTAGAACTCCCTGTCGCCTGGAGAGCTGCCCAAAGTCACCCAGCTGGTGGTTTTTTGCGTGTGCCTAAGGTGGGACTAGTTTTCTCCCGTCTCCCGAGGACTGGCTCAACGTCACCCAGGCGTCTTACACGCTTAGGGTAGAACTAGAACTCACGGTCTCCTGGCTACTGAAGCAAAAGTCACCCAGCCGCCCACCACCACCCAGTGAGGTGGATTAGGTTGAGAGCGAGTGACTGACCCAGTCACCCAGCAGGCTTTCACCTCCAAAGCAGGACTAGAACTCACTTTCTGGATTAGTCGTCACCCGGTTGGTTTTCGTGCTTAGGACAGAACTAGAAGTCACTGTCCCCTGGTTATTGACCCAAAGTCACCCAGCCCACTACTTGTGGGGTGGACTTAGGTTGAGTGACTGACCCAGTCACCTTTCGTATCTAAAGCAGGACTAGAACTCACTTTTTTCTTGATTAGTCCAAAGTCACCTACTTTTTTGTACTTAGGGCAGAACTAGAAGTCACTGTCTCCTGGTTATTGATCCAAAGTCACCCAGCCCACAACCGTGTGAGGTGCAGTTAGACTGAGAGTGAGTAATTGATCCAGTCACCCAGCCAGCTTTCATCTCCAAAGCAGGACTAGAACTCACTTTGTTGACTAGTCCAAAGTCACCTGGTCAGTTTTGGTCATGCTTTGGACAGAACTAGAATTCACCGTCATTTGGTTATTGATCCAAAGTCACCCGGCCCACAACCATGTGAGGTGGAGTTAAATTGAGAGTGACTGGCCTAGTCACCCAGCCAGCTTTCATACCTGTGGCAGGACTAGAACTCACTTACCCCTGGTTATTGATCCAAAGTCACCAGCCCACAACCCTTTGAGTTGGAGTTAAGCTGAGAGTTAACTGACCCAGTCACCCTTCATGTCTAAAGCAGGACTAGAACTCACAGTCTCCTGGTTATTGATCCAAAGTCACCCAGCCCACAACCCTTTGAGGTGAAGTTAGGTTGAGAGTCACCCAGCCAGCTTTCCTGCCTGTGGTGGCACTAGAACTCACGGTCTCCTGGTTATTGATCCAAAGTCACCAGCCCACAACCACCCTTTGGAGTTGAGTGTGTGACCGGTCCAGTCACCCAGCCAGCTTTCGTACCTGGGGCAGGACTAGAACTCACCATCTCCTTTTTAGCCTGGTTGCCTTAACCACTAGACCAACCAGACTAAAGTCACCTTCATCCCTCACACACTATCTTTCCTATTAAGAAATCTGGCAGGGAGCAGGGCCACCATCTTGCCAGAACTAAAAATGGCCGACTGGAGAAATCCAAAGACCTCACCGGTCCAGCCCCATCTAGAAATCAAGCCCATGTTTTTCACTAGATCCTGCCGAAGCAACTTCATTTTTTTCTGTCCTGAATTTCAAGACTTTTAATTTAATCAGTAATAGGATTAGGAGCATCGCTTCTACTATTCTACTTTCTCTACATAATGGACCACCAAACCTTAATTTTTTCCTAACTAAAAACAAACAAACCCACAAACCCAGTGCTGGGTTTTCTACCTTTTTCCTAAAGTCCTTAGTTGGTTGGCCCAAAAAGAAAGTCCTGACCCAATGAAATTCAGCTTCTCTTTCCTCGAAAGATCCCCTCTCCCCCCTGTAATCCCATTTACAGAGCTCAAGATTTTCGGTCGTTAAGTGAGACGTTTTGAGTTCTGCCATTTTGCCCCCTTTCTTGCCACAGGTCGTTAACGTGAATCGCTGCCGTTGATAAGCGAGCAACACGGCCGTGACTCACTTAACAAGGAAGGCCGTAAAATGGAACCTCACCGAACATCTGTTTTTAGCTTAGGAATGGCAATTTTGAGGCTCGATTGTGGTCGTAAGTCGAGGACTACCAGTATGAGCGAAACAATAAGACCCCTCCCAATCTGGGGGGGGGGGGAGGAACACGATTCCTCAGGTAGGAACATGGCTCAAAAAAAGACCCAGGTAGAAGCTTAGTCCAAGGCTGCCCTTCTCAGCTGGGCATCTTCTAGGCGCACTCGTGCTAGGAGTTCCAGGCGCTGAAATCCACCACAGGGAGGAACTACTCCTAAGATATACACGTGTTTTTTCTTGAGTGGGTGGTTTGGGGAATTGGTGCAAATCCTGTAGTTGTGGGGTTACTTTGCAGGTGTTCTTGTACGAAGCCACAAACTAGGAAATAAAAGAGACCCTGGAGGGGACTGGAGAACGGTTGCAGGAACTGGGCCTGGCTAGTCGAGGGAAGAGAAGGACCAGGGGAGACAGGAGAGCATCTTCCAATATTTGAGGGGCTGCCATAGAGTGGAGGAAGGGGGTCAAGCTATTTTCTAAAGCGCCTGTAGGAAATAGTGGACGGAAACTGAACAAGGAGAGATTCAACTTGGAAATAAGGAGGAACTTTCTGACAGGGAGAACAATCAACCCCTGGGACAGAAGTTGCCTTCAGAAGGAGCTTCATCCCTGGAGGCTTTCAAGAAGAGATTGGACTGCCCTCTGTCAGAAATGGAGTAGGGTCTCCTGCTTGGGTAGGGGGTTGGACTAGATGACCTACAAAGTCCCTTCCAACTCTGATTATCGGTTAATCTATTACCCCAAGCTTTCGTGTCTCCAAGTCAGCAGAATGCCAGGTGGCTGGGTATCTTGGAAGAAGGGCGGAAAAGACTCCTTCTCAAATGGGCTGAGATGAAAGGAACGTCTTCCGCCAAAGTCAAGCACGATAGGCGAAAAAAAAGGCACCCTGGATTAAAAACAGCCAACAGGGTGTTTATCCTGGGTGTGAACAGCTATGTGAACAGCTCTCTGGATGTATGTGAGTTTTAAAATTGTTTGGCCCCCCCACAATTCCACGGCCAATGGGGGCAGATGGCGAATTGCTTCTTCTCTGCAAATAAAAATGTAGAATTTTTTTTTTCTTCCTCCTCCTCACTTGCAAGGACACTGCGAGGAGACCGGGGTGTGTGAGTTTTCCTTCCCACGTTGCTAAAAGCTTTGCAATTCAGTTTTTAAAGCCCTCCTTCAAAACCAAGAACCCCCACTTCCTTGAAAAACCAAGATCCAGAAGTGGAGAGACACATCTCTTTCACAGTGCGTGTCAAAAGCCTCACCCCACCTGCCCTTGGGTCGGCTTCCCACCCGATGCGTCCCAGGTGGAGGAATGAAGGAAGGTGGGAACGCCAGGGCGGATCCAGCCGATCGCCGGGAAGGCAACCTCCTCAGTCAGGTTGCTTCACTCGGCGCTAGGGAGGTCGTAGCGATACTTGGAAATCGTACAGTGGGCCAGCCTGCCGTAGATGGTGGGGAGGACGTAGTGGTGGTATTTGTGGAAGCCAACCCCTTCGTACATCGCCCGGGCTTCGTGCTGGACCATGAGGGTGTTCAGCACCACCGAAGAGTAGCCGTGTTCCTGGGCGAAAGCGATCACAGTCTTGCAAAGCGCTTTGGCGATGCCGAAACCCCGGTAGTCCTTCCGAACGGACATGCGTTTCAACGTCAGTTCGTTCCGCTGCCCTTCAGCGGGCCTGGCCCCGACGGTGGCCACCACGCATTCGTCCACCTCGGCCACCCAAAAGCACGAGCCTTTGTGGCCCAGGTACGTGGCCTGAATGTCCAGCAGGTCTTCTTGGAGGCAGTGGTCGATGTACATGGACCAGATGTAACCCAGGAGCTGCTGCCCGACGGCCAACAGCAAGGTGATGGCCAGGATGGGTAAGAGCAACGACTTGGAGCTGGTCAGCAGGAGGCTGAAGGTGCAAGCCAGGATCAGGATGACCCAAGGCTGCTTCAGCATGTGGAGGCAGAGGGTGGGCACGTACTCGCTCATGCCGGTGGCGAACAAGTCGCGCACGGTCTCGTGGTCCCCGGGACGGTACTCGCGGATGTGGTAAGACACCATGGCGCGCTGGGCGGGGTGGGTGGGTCAAGAGGCAGCAAAGAGAATCCGGAGACGCCTTGATGATAAAAAAAGAAAAGGAAGAAAAATCAAAGGGAAGGTAGTTAAAGGAGAAGATAATGGAGCATCTCTTCCTCGGGATCACCTTGGAATTTTTCTTTTTATTAAAACTTCTTAAGTTTATCAAAGTACTAGCTGGATACCTGTGCTTCGCTACAAAACTAGGTGTTCAGGCTTAGTTTTGTGGGGAGGAAAATAAGGGGGAGAAATTCCTGCCTCTGCCTACCAGCATCCATCGGTATTCACCTGGCTAGCATCCTGTCAGTGTGTGAGAGAGATGAGGGCTGTTTGGAAACTGAACGAATATTTGCTGTGTGAGCAAGACGGAGACAGCAAGGAGCCTGGGCGTGGCTTAGCTCAACTGTTCTGTACTAAAGCTGCCTAGTGCTGCTGTGAAAGTAAAACTGAAACTGAAACTCCTCTGCTTGTGTTTTGCATTTGGAAGAGATTGCTTTTCAGGGGGGAAGGAGAGTAGAACTTCTTAGCATCAGAGCATGTTAATAATGATAATAATATAGACAATACTAATGCTCTGATGGTCATTTCGAAAAATTCTTTCTTAGTGAGCACCTAGAAGCCAAGAGGAACATATGGGCCAAATTTCAAGGTTGTAGCCTTTACAGTTCTGGAGATTTTGTGATGATGCGTGAGTGGTATTTTGCCGTGTGTGCGCGCGCGCGTGGGGGTAGAAGAAGAAATACAAAGAAAAAAACATTGAAAAGTAAGAAGAGAGGAAGGGGGAAAGAGAGGGTATAGCGTAATGGAAGGGAAAAAAAAGAAAAAAAGCACCGACTTCTAACTCTCTTCGGCACAGTCAAAGGGAACAACACTGCAACCACAACATTTTCCTTTTACACACCAGTACATTCAAGCCGTTTCTATAACAATAAGTCTAATTTACAAAAACAGAATTGAATTTTCATATCTTTTTTCCCCACACTGCAAACCCAAAGTCAGGAAGCAATTTCGAACTAGAGACAAAATTAAATATAATCTCTTATTTGGATAAAAGATGCCTTTTAACCATCTCAGCTTCCCTTGCTGTGGGGAAGGGAAATTTTCAGGGGCAGCTACCAGATTCTGCTGTTCCTCTTCTCTGATTCTCCAGATAAAATAGCATTTGAGCTGTATTTGGTATTTTGGGTCAAAATCCAGCAGCTTGGCAATTAATTGCCTTCATATTTATGATAGTTGAAGTGATTCCCTTTGGGGACCTTCCGACAAGCCAGATTCACTTAACAACCGTGCCACTGCAGTGATTCACTTAACAACTGTAACAGTGCAACTATCATAAATAGGATTCCATTGCCAAACATCTCAATTCTGATCCTGAATCTGAATTTTGATCCTGTGACCTGCAACCTAAGTGTGAAAAAAAGTCGTCAATATGAATTGTTTGAGGTGTCATCGTAACTTTGAACAGTCACTAGATAAATGGTTGTAAGCTGAAGACTGCCTGCATTGAGTCTTTCAAATTTTGGAGACCGCTATGTCCGTGGTGGCTTATAAATAAAAAATAAAAAACAAAATATACCAAAGGAAAAAAAGACAATCGATCAGAAGGCACAACCAAATAAATTCCCACCTCCCAAACCACCAAGAGTGGCTCAGGCATCAACCCTGACAGCAATGCCTATATAAATTGTGGAAGATGGGTAGTGTGTCCCTTGAAAAAAAAAATCGAGGACCAGGTTGGGACAACTTCTAAGCTGTTGGGATCTTTTAGTTTTGGGACCTATAACCTGTAAGAGTTATAGGTTATATATAACCTATATAACTTGGGACAACCTATAAGCTGTTGGGACCTATAAACTGTGGCGGATGGGCCTTTTAGTCTTATGCTTTTGGAGTGCTTGAAGAGGGAATCATGGATGATGGGAGTTGTAATTCACACACTGTGGAGGGTATACTAGGGAAGCCAACACCTCAGGATGCAAAAAGATCTTAGCATGCCTGAACAAAAGGGCCCTATCTAACAAAATATGGAGAAAAGCAAGATTTTACAGTTAGGAAGGGGGGGGAAATCAAAGATGTATGTATAGATTTCGCAAAACCTGGTTCAAAAACAGTCACTGTGAGAGGGACCTTGGAGTCTTAGTGGACTATCATTTAGACATGAACCAGCTGTGTGCAGTAACAGCCAAGAAAAGCTAATACACTCTGGGGGTTGTATAAACAGAGGCATAGAATCAAAACCGTGTGAAGTATTAGTACTGCTTTATACAACCTTAGTAAGGCCGCACCTGGAATACTGCACCCAGTTTTGCCCCCATTACAAAAAAAAGATGTTGAGACTTTGGAAAAAGTGCGGAGAAGAGCAACCAGGATGTTTAAAGGCCTGGAGACTAAAACATACGAAGAACCGGTTGCAAGATTTGGGTTTGACTAGTCCAGAGAAAAGGACTTTTAGGGGAGGGGACATGATAGCAGCCTTCCAGTATTTTGAGGGGCTGCCCCAAAGAAGAGGAGGGTCGATTTATTTTCTAAAGCACCAGAAGTCAAGATAGGAAACAATGATTGGAAACTAATCCAGGGGAGAAGCAACCTGGAATTAACAGGGAGGACAATTCACCAGTGGAACTACTGGCCACCAGAAGTTGTGGGTGCTTCATGGCTGGAGGTTTTTAAAGAAGAGATTGGTTTTTATCTTACCACCCAATAAAAATGTTAAACTGGTTAAGAAGAGACTGGACTGAAATGCTACAGGGTCTCCTGCTTGTGGGTTGGACTAGATGACCTCCCAAGGTCCCTTCCAGCTCTATTCTGATTAAGCTGAACTATGTAGTAGGCTAACCGCGGAAGAGAAATCACGGCAGTTCTGTGCATCTGGTGGCCCCAGGCTAGAGAAAACCGGAGTCTCTGCGGTAGCCGCGGACGATGGGTGTTGTAGTCCTCCCCTCCCCCCCCCCCCCCCCCCCCCCTGGGGGGGGCCAACCCCCCACCAGGGCCCCCCGGGGCGCGGGCGGCCCCGGCGGCGTCCCCCCGCCCCCCG
>NW_020770693.1:0-19603 GCF_900518735.1 Pseudonaja textilis | reverse complement strand
TATTGACTTCCTTCCTCCCTCCCTCCTATTGACTTCCTTCCTTCCTCCCTCCCTCCTATTGACTTCCTTCCCTCCTTCCTTCCTTCCTTCCTTCCTTCCTTCGTTCCTTCCTTCCTTCCTTCCTTCCCCCCCTCCCTCCCTTCCTCCGATTGACTTCCTTCCTTCCTCCCTCCCTCCTATTGACTTCCTTCCTCCCTCCCTCCCTCCCTCCCTATGGGTGTTATATGTCTTCTTCCCTTGCTTCCTCCAGAAGCCTGGGGTTTTGTGGGTTCTGTGCAAGATCTCCACTGTTCCTAATCCTCCCTCTTCTAGACAGAGTGCTTTGTTTTTGAGGTCTGTTGGAGCCTTGACTTCCCATTTCCATTCTCTCCACTTCCTCCTCCAAGCCCAGCTACTTCTCCAGCTTTTCTTCCTCCTCACTTGGTGGCACTGAATCGATCACTACTGCTGTCTTCAGCTCCTTGTCTGCTACTAGGATGAGTTGCGTTTCTATTTTTGAAGTGGAAAGTTAATTTGTAATTCATTTAATTCCCACCTCTGAACAGTAAAATACATTCTAGAACAGTGTTGTGGAAATATTTTTGGCATCAAGTGCCAAAACGGGAGCGCATGTGCACATGGGGGAGCTCCAGAAACTGGAATAGCAGCTCTGCAGCACGGGTGGGCAGGAGTGCCAAAAACCGGAAGAGCAGCTGCCTCGTGTGTATGTACATGCTGGGAAGCTGAGCTTCCAGTGTTCAGCATGCATATGTGTGCCAGCTACCTGGTCTTTCGGGTTTTTGGTGTGTATGCATGCACAAAGACCAGCTGGCTGCCCATGTGCGCACACTGGAAACCGGAAGTTCAGCTTCACATGCCAGGGAGCTGCTCTTCTGGTTTCCAGTGCTTCTGTGTGCATGAAGAGCAGCTGGCCGGCGTGCATATGCATGCTGGAAGCCAGAAGAGCAACAGGTGACAGCTAGCCAGGGATGGGATTCTACCAGTTTGCACCTATTTGCTAGAAACGGTTGTTAACATTCTAAGCAGTTCGGAGAACCTGTTGCTAGAAGAAATTACTGGCCTAATCCTGTAAGGAAGGCAGGAAGGAAACATTCTGGTGTTGCTTACAGAAACTGCCTCTCCATTAGCCCTTATTACATTCTTGGCAGGACTAGACGTCCTGTCTCTGGAATATCTCTGGAGTTTTTTTTTCCCCTCCATTGCTGATAATTTGCTTGTGTGGAGTGACCGTTCAAAGTTACAATGGCACTGAAAAAAGTGAGTTATGACCATTTTTTACACTTACGACTGTTGCAGCATCCCCACAGTCATGAGAGGGCAGGCGAGGAGATGCATGTCTTGATGTGAGTGATATTGAGTTGGCCACACCCAGCCAGTCACATGACCACCAAGCCACGTCCACCCAGTCACATGACCACCAAGCCATGCCCATCCCCCAAGCCATGCCCACAGAACCAGTTGTTAAAAATTTGAATCCCACCCCTGCGGCTAGCGTGTCTGGAGAGATGGCTCTGCGTGCCACTTCTGGCACACATACATTAGGTTCGCCATCACGGTTCTAGAATCTGGGATTACTTAGAAAAACATTTCTGTTTTCTAAGTAATAGAAAGTTGTTGATTTGTTTTTAAATGTATTTTTTATTTTTGTTTTAGTTGAGATATTTGGTATGTATATGGATGTAACATTGTGTGTGTGTGTGTGCGTGCGTGCGCGTGTGACTAAACACACACACACACACACACACACACACACACACACACACACTATTCCCTGTGAATCACAGTATGTCTACCTTTCTATCATTTTTCTGTCATCTACTGTATTATTACCTATTATCTGTCTGTCTACCCCGGAATGGTTTATAGTTTTCTAAAAGATATTTTGATCCTGGTATGTAATTATAGAAGGAAACCAAAAAGAAAATGTTAGAAAAAGCCTTTTTCTTTCAGCAGTAAATAATTGTTTTAATCTCACCTTTGCTCACATTATTCAGTGCTGGTGTTATGCACATTTATTACCATTTAATGGGAATTATAGCATCAACCCCTCTTTCTCTGTTTTTCCTAACTTAACAGCAACATGGAAGTGTCTATTGGAAAGAAGGAGCAAGCTCTGTTTTGCAGAATTTATCACCTGTGCTTCCTTTACATCAATCACTGAAGGTAACTGTCTCCAGAGGGTTTTTTTTTTTTGAGGAAGTTAGAAGTTGTTCCTGCTCACTGACCTTAACGCTGATTGATCTTAGAAAACCGTAGAAGATGCTTTATAATTTTCTTGGCTAAGAACAAATGCGGCTGATACTACATCACAAGGTGATGGATTTTTCCTTTACAATAGACCATGTGATACCTTCCACATTTACTTACTCTTTAAGAAAGAGAAGAGCAAGGAAGATGGATTGTTTCTTGTTCCTGTCTTCATAAAATAGACAAATAACATTGTGACATACTGATTTCATTCAAGCTCCGGATTGCCATTTCTGCAAAAATCCACATGGGTTTTTGACTTTCACTTTGTACTTTTTTTTCAGCTATGGTAATTAGTTGATCCAACTTGTCCTCTTAATGTGATTAACAGGATTTTGCAGACTTGCATTTCAGACACATGCATTTAAAAAAATGAAGTTAATGCTGAGATTTAAGAGACTCTGGGTCGAATTTGCTCGGCAAATTTTATTTATTTATTTAACTAATTAATTAATTAATATGCCGCTTGTTGCAACTGTTTTGAGTAACTTTGGGCGGCTGGCAATAATGTACGAACATAGATACAAAAGCATGAAGAACATTAAAAATTAATTTAACAAATAAATGAAAGTTTTAAATTAATATGGTCAAACCAAAATAAATAATAAAATATCAAAATAACCACAGGATGTTAGAATTGAAATGATTCTTGTATACGGACAATTTGAGAAAGATTGTGGACAGTTACCAATTTTGCTTACAATGATTTAGAGTTAATCTGTCCCGTAGTCACTGCATCTCTTTAAAATGTTCTTCCTGCTGGGTTTATGATTTCATTGGCTTAAAAAAAAAAATTCACCTCTTTTGGAGCATGCTTTTAAATTGGACTTGCTTCGATTTTTTAAAAGAAAAAAATCTCATTTTGCTTAAAAAGCGGGATAGGTCCCCATTGTGCTCATAATTCGAGGACTACCTGCATAGAAAATGCATCCTACCTGGGTTGCTTAATACAATTAAAAACACCATCATATAGCTTCTTACACAGCTTAAGTGTAGCCCCTGGTAAGTTTTTCTGTGACTTGAATGTCCCAAAGTAGAGGATAATGCCTAATGTGCATTAAAAATAATGACTGTTTTTTCTTGCTAAAATATTTCCCTTGCATCGTTGTTACACTTACCAGTGTAGAAGTAAGATAGCAATAGCAATAGCACTTAGACTTATATACCGCTTTACAGTGCATTACAGCCCCCTCTAAGCGGTTTACAGAGTCAGCCTCTTTCCCCCAACAATCTGGGCCCTCATTTTACCCACTTCGAAAGGATGGAAAGCTGAGTCAACCTTGAGCCTGGTGGGATTTGAACTGCCAAATTGTAGGCAGCTGGCTGCAGAAGTAGCTTGCAGTACTGCACTCTAACCACTGCGTCACAGAAGCTCCTAAGATGCGCTACAGTCCTAAACCAATTTTTGACCCTGACTTGATTGTAGTCCTTGACTGTTCAACTGTTTCAGTGGCATTGAAAAAAGTGACTTATGACTGTTTTTCACACTTATGACCATTGCAGCATCCCCACGATCAAAATTTGGTGCTTGGCAACTGGCCTGTATTTACAACAGTTGCAGTGTCCCAGGGCTATGAAGTCATCAAATTTAACCTTCCTACTCAGCTTCCGTTAAGCAAAGATAATCGAGGGAGCCAGATTCACTTAACAACTGCATGATTCACTTAATGACAGTGTTTCGCTTAATAAGTGTGGTTAAAAAAAAGACCGTAGAATGGGGCACAACTCACTTCACAACCGTCTTGCTTAGCAACAGAAAACTTGGGCTCAACTGCGGCGGTGCGTTGAGCCCTAGCTTTATTGTGTTAAAAAAACCAACTTGCAACTCTGACTTTATCGGCTGTTCTGCGGTCTCTTCCTTGCTTCCGACAGAATTGCTTTTCTATCAGCAACAGCCCAGTCTGGATGGATTCCAGCACAGCTGCACAGTGTAATTCTCTGGAAAAAAAGGCCGGAGGGGCTCAGAAATTAGCCGACATCACTGGATCCCGAGCTTATGAGGTGAGAGCTGTTGGAGAAGACAGGAGAGAAGGTGACCAAGAAGGTCTAATGTGAACATTGTCTAAGGCTTCTTTTCCAGTGTTGTCCCCATGATAAGTGTTGTTCCAGTGGTTGCTCCCAGGGTCCCCAACCCAGAAAGGTTGGGGAACCCTGCCATAAAAAGTAAAGGTAGTCCTCAACTTAATGACCTGTTCTGACCCAGGCTTTGTCAAATTTAATAAAACACAAGCTGAATTTAAAAGTGAAACCTTTTTTAATGCAATGCTGGGAATTACTTGTATTCCCAGCCAAAACTAATTAGACATAATTCCTCCGGATAAGAGCATGCTTTTCAGTGCTGTCGAAGGCTGCCAAGAAATCAGAAGTCCAATTAAGGCTAACATAAACCAACCCAAATACCCAGCCAAAACCAACCAGAGTACAGAGCTTCATGAAGGACTCGGTGATTACTGAACTACTTTGCTTCCTGCAAAGGATTCGTCATTGAGGTCTGACTTTTATCCCTTATGGGAAGGGCAGTCTCCTCCCAGACTCCTCCCAAGTCACCCCTTCTGCTTCAGCTGCTCTCGCCTTCTAGCAGCTCTGTGCACACGCACACTGGGAACAGGCTCCCCTGGGTCCTCTGCATCGCTGCTGCCAGACTCCAAAAGCTCCGAAGGCAGCACCCCACTCCCGGATGCTCCTGAGCCTATCCCTGCATCAGATGCAGGACCCTCGTCCGAGTCCTCTCCAGACTCCCTGACTGGTTCCCTTTCGTCCTCACCATCCGATACTTCTGCCGTCCACACCTGCTGTCGGCGAACCGCAACATGACCATCCACTTAACAGCTGTTCGCAGTTATGACTACACTGAAAAAAATGACTTACAACCAAACCTCACACTTACAACCATCACGATGTCCTCACTGTCACATTATCAACAATGCTTGGCATTTATTGATGACAGCTGCAAGGATTTGCAACTGGGGTTCCCAACAATCACTCAATCGATTCGCTTGGGGAACTCTGTGATTTGTTTAATGACCGTGACAATAATAATGGTGAAATAGAACATGATTCACTTAACAACTGCATCACTTAGCCATTGAAGTTCTGCTCACGCTTGTGGTCCTAAGTTGAAGACTACCTGTACATTTTTTGGTGGGGGAGGACAAAATGGGGCGCAGAAGGCTGTTCTGCTTTGAGTTCTGTGAAACAAACAAAATTTAGATCAGGTCAGACAAATATTTTCTGTCTGGGGCCCATGCTAAACTTTTCTGAGCGTTCATCTCCCTCAAATCTGGGAGAAGCAGGTTAGAAGCCAAGCTTCCTCTTCTTTATATTACAATGAAATTAAAACTGAAAGCAGATCTTTTAAATAAGACAGCTCCCTTTTTTTTTTTAGTGATTTCCCTTTTCTCTTACAATAAAAATTGTTAGAAGCTCGAAAGTTTGCTCTGCAGCTTCAGGTTATATAACTTTGATTTTAATAGTGCAGGTAGCTGATGTTCTCATTAATGGAAGAGAAAATGTATAGAGAATAAAATGTATGGGCTTTTTAAAGAAAGCAATTACACTGGCAGGTTCGTAGGAAAAAAAAAATGTTTGAAGGGACTGGTCCTAAGCATTGACTTAGGACTTAAGTCACGAAGGGACCATTCAGAGTTACGACAAAGTCTCCAAAAGGTGTTTATGAGCAAGTTCTGAAGTTTGGACGGCTGCCTCATTCCCTTCCTCCCATAGTCACGTGACCACATTCTGGGCACTTAGCAATTAGCCTTCATTTACAGCCTTTTGCAGGGCCCAACAATCCCATGACAGTGATTTATGAAGGGTTTTTTTTTTTTTTTAACGAAAACCGGCATTTACTTCTGGTTTCCACCAGAAAACGCCTATAGAGAACAATGGGTTTGCTTAATGGCCATGGCATTCACTGTATGACCACCACATTTGCTTTACGATTGCCATGTTCGCTTAATGACTGCTGTAAATGTCATTAAATTGGCTCAGTCCCACTTTACCACCCTCATGACTTTTGACTGCAATTATGGTTGTAAGTCAAAGATTATCTACAATGTCTTCCAAATCAACCAGGATGATTAGGGGACTGGAGGCTGAAACATATGAAGAACGGTTACAGGAACTGGGCCTGGCTAGTCTAGTGAAGAGAAGGACCAGCGGAGACGTGATAGCAGCCTTCCAATATTTGAGGGGCTGCCACAGGGAGGAGAAGGGGGTCAAGCTATTTTCTATAACACCTGAAGGCGAGACAAAGAATAATGGATGGAAACTGAACAAGGAGAGATTCAACCAGGAAATAAGGAGAAGCTTTCTGACAGTGAGAACCATCAACCAATGGAACAGAAGTTGTCCTCGGAAGTTGTGGGAGCGCCATCACTTGAGACTTTCAAGAAGAGATTGGACTCCCATCTGTCAGAAATGGTGTAGGGTCTCCTACTTGGGCGGAGGGTTGGACTAGATGACTTACAAGGTCCCTTCCAACTCTGATTCTCTGTTATCTGTTAAATCTGAGTAATACTGTAGCTAGATTTTAAGTGGATCCTTCAATTCCACAATAACTGGGATTGAAACTCCGCAGACAACAAGATTATTTGGAGATACCGTAGAGAGGAAGTAGAGTAGAAATTTCAGACTTAAAAATCTAGTTATGGAAGCAACCAATCTCCTTGGGGGATTGTATAGCTGTTGTGGTTTGATTTGGATTTGTCCTCATCCTTCTCTTGCTGATTTGGCTCAGGCTCAGAGAAGGAAACTGATTAAAGCCATCGTGTGAGAGTACACTTGAGTCTAGTTCTAGTCCAACACTTGAATTGTTTCTCAACCTTGGGCACATTAAGATGGTGTGGACATCAACTCCCAGAATTCTGCAGTCTGCGTGGAAGTTCCAAGCAATTCTGGGAGTTGAAGTCCATAGGTCTTAAAAGTCCCCAAAGTTGAACAACACGACTCAACTCTCTAGAATAGGGAAGAAGTGACTTATGGGGGATCCGGATCTTCATCCTGGCCTTTAAACCTTCCTATGAAACGAACTGATGGATAAGGAAAGCGGAAGAGGAGGGCAGGATTGAATTGTTTACGATTAGGGTGGGGATGAGAATGGGAGGAATCTGGGAGACAAACCATTTCTATCTCCCACAGTTTCCATCCGAGCCTTTCAAAGCGTCCGGCTGAAATTCAACCGATTGAGGGTGTTGTATGGCCTGAGGTCTCAATTTCGTAGTGGTATATATGAGAATGACCTTGGGCAGGGATCCGCAAACTTGGCCACGTCAAGATTTGTGAACGCCCAGAGATCCTCAGGTCTTTTAAGTGGCCAAGTTTGGAGACTTTTGACCTTGAGAGACAGCAGGAGGTGAAGACGCAGCCTAGCCCTAGACAACAGTCTGATAATCAACATCTGAGTTTGAACCAGGGGTGGTGGTGATGGTGGAGAAAACATCCCAACGGAGACTTGCAAGATTTGACATCAGCCTTTTGAGGTAGTCCAGATAAGAAGTACCAACCAAGAGTACTAACATTATTTTTATAATAAGATTACAGTAACAGAGTCTTGCAAGTCTGAAAGTATCTCCTTCGCCCTGTTTTTATGCTCCTGACAACTATGGAGGATACCTTCTGAGATCCCATCGCCACCCCAGGACTAAAATGTCATTTGATAGACATTGTCTAAGCCCCTGATGGCTGACCTTTTCGGCACTGAGTGCCCAAAGATGCATGTTGCGCATCCCCAAAATGTCATCCCCGTGCGGCCCCTGCACATGCACTCCACCCAGGGGGCAGGGACCCGGAGACCAGCTGGCCGGTGTGAGGTGCACACGCATGCACAGCGGAGCTGAGCTGGGGCAACGGCTCACGTGCCCACGGAGAGGGCTCCGTGTGTCACCTCTGGCATGCGTGCCATAGATTTGCCATCACGGGTCTAGGCAGCAGCTCTTCCTCCCTTCTCCCCAAATAATTTGCACATACTATTCCAGGTATGAACACATTTGTGTTGCACATTCCACCTCTGATATGAATGAATCATTCCTGGAAATTTTTGAAATCTTGCCTAAGTGTCCAGAAAGGTTACTTCCCATGATTTATTGTTTCTGACATATTATGGGGAACCCTATTTTTCAGTTACTTTTTTAAACTCCAGGTGAGTTAAACATTCACCTGTCAATGCATTATCATCTGTTTTATGCCTGTTGCATCTGAATAGTAACTGCTGTTATGCCTTTAATAAATTAAAACATCCAGGGTGCAATGCCGTGAACTCATTATGGTGAGTTAATTATTATTGACTCCATTTACAATTTGTGTTCCTAAATATTGGTGGCCTGTCCTTTCTCAGCGTTTTACAGGAAACCAGATAGCGAAGATTTACAGCCAGGATCCTGAAGTCTATTCACAAACCGAGGTTTGCTAATCTTCTGCTCGTTTATTGGGAATCATAACTAATTTAGGTTTTATTATGGTCTGCAAGGGGAACTTATCGCAATGCTTGTACAAATTACATTAGCATAAATATGGTAACAAAAGCCCCTCATTAAACAGAAAAGAGATCTATGAAAGGAGGTTCAGTAAAAGGGCTGCTGATGCTGCATCGCATTAATCTGAATGCTTAATATTAGCTATTTTGTTAACTGAGCATACCCTTATGCCAGAAATGCAATTCCAGATATGATCCCTTCTCCTATAGAAAGTGGGTGAAATTAGAGATGGGGATTATTAACTGATGAATTTATCACCCGCTCCCATTTAAAGAAAAAAAAGTTGTCTCTTATAATGCAATTCCAAAATGCATTGCAGACATGAAAGAAAGTAAGTTCCTTTCTGCATTAGCTTTTGATCAAGGGTGACTATCAAAATGCACGAGGTCTGAGTGTGTGTGTGTATGTGTGTGTGTGTGTGTGTATGTGTGTGTGTATGTGTGCAGGGTGTTCACGGAGGGAAAGGGGATGGGGCAAATCACAAAATGATCTAAATACCACTCCAGTCATGATATTGCACGTTGGTGTCCAAGAGCTGAGCTTGTGTGATTTTATTTATGTATTATTAAATTTATTAAATTTGCATGTGCGATGGAATGTAGTAGGCTGAAGGCACATTCCAGAATGATATTAGGGTCCAGACAGTTTGTGTTAGAGCAGGGATGTCCAACTCAGTTTCATTGGGGGCCACATCAGGGTTGTGTTTGACCTCGGTGGGGGTGGCCAGCTTGACGTCACTCCTGTCAGGGGTGCCTGTGGTAGCCTGAATGCTCTACCAGCAAAAACAGGCTCCTGAGCTCCGTTTTCGGCTACCACAACCTACCGCAACCCTCTGCCCGTGAAAACAGAGCTCAGGCAGCCCTCCCAAGCTCCATTTTCACTGGCAGAGGGTTGCAGGAGGCCGTGGCAGCTGAAAACAGAGCTCGGGGGGCCGTTTTCACCGGCAGAAGCATCACGAGCCAGTCCTTCGCTGTTTTCAGGGCAGCCCCGCAGGCCAGATCTAAGAATCCTGCGGGGCGGCTCTAGCTCCCGGGCCTTGAGTTTGACACCCCTGTGTTAGAGTAAGGGGGGGTGAAGAAAGCCTCTCTCTAATAATCCTTAAAGTCAGGGTCTCTAACACTCAGGCCGCTGACCAGTACCGGTCCATGGCTTGTTATAAACTGCACCGCACAGCTGGAGGTGAGGGGCGGGCAAGCAAGCGATGCTGTATATGAATTATCAGCCACTCCCCAGAGCTAGCATCACTACCTCAGCTCCACTTCACCAGGTTATAGACTCTCAAAGAAGCGCAAACCCTACTGCGCATGTGAGGGATCAAGGTTATGTCCCCTCCCCTCCCTTGGTCCGTGGAAAAATTGACTTTCACGAAACCGCTCCCTCGTGCCAAAAAGTGCCTAGTGCCTTAGAGTACATGGTAGATGCACAAAATAGAGCGCAGCCCCCAAAGCCAAGATTAACGTGATGATTCTTCTGAGTCGAGTTCTTTATTGTTTCCACAGCTATAGCCAGAATCTCCAACCTCCCTGACCTTCCTCAAGAGCTTAAAGGTTGGCTCTACTAGTTGGCTTGGAGCTTCAGTGAGGGCTCTTCACATTGGGGAAAGTTGACAAACTAATAACAGATACCATCTCCCACTTTCTCATCCTATTCCTTCCCTCCTCCTCTTTTAATTAGTGTATTTATCTTTTTATTACTTAGTTCCTACTGTATATTTGTAAGACTTTATTTTTTAATATTGTAAACTACCCAGAGTTATCTTGGGGTAAGATGGGTACTCAATAAATTTAATAAATAGATGATAGATAGATAAATAAGGTAGATAGATAGATAGATAGATAGATAGATAGATAGATAGATAGATAGATCTTGTCAGATGCTGACTCTGTAAACTGTTTAGAGAGGGATGTAAAGCACTATGAAGTGGTATATAAGTCCAAGTGTTACAGCCATTACTATTATTAATAATCCATCACAGTATGCTGCCTATCTCAGCAAGTGACTGAGATGATTTCCTTTGAACACAATATTTGGATTCTGAGAATGCTACCTATAAGTAAGGAAATAAATCAGGGTTTACTGCATGGCTTAGCACAGTTTGGGGACCCAGTTGTAGCATAAGACTCTAATTGCACCTGTTATTAGACGACTTCAACTAACAAGCTATTTTTCTGGCCTTCTTACTTCTTCATTCTTTTTATGACAGATGCCATGAATATAGCTAGACTTCAATTTCTTTCCTCCAAGTATAAAATAATGTTCAGAAGACAAGTTAATTTTTATTTATTCATTTACTTGATCTTTATCCAGCCTTTATTACCTCTTTTAAAGATTTTAGTTTTAGTTTTTTGAAAATCCATGGGTTTATGCGTGTAAGGGAGAGAGAGAGAGGTGAGAGGGGGGAAGCAAAGAGGAAGAGAAAGGAAGGAAGGAAGGAAAGAAGAAGGAAGAAAGGAAGGTTTATGATAGCTTAGTCTTTTGCAACTCTCAAAACAAAAATCAAAACAAGATCTTATAATAATTAATCCCTCTCAGATCCTCTTTCTGAATGCCATATTTTAAATGCTTGCTGAACTCAATGGGAGTTTCAAAACATTCTGTTTTAAATTGTCTGTGAAACAGAAATACATGTCATACGATTATTTGCTTGTTTGGATGGTCATTTACTTCTTTTTCCTTTTTCTGCCTCCAGAAAATATCCTTGGTCAGCAACTTTGCAGCTTCTCTTTTCTTAGGGGACTATGCTCCCATCGACTATAGTGATGGTAAGTGTCATGGACTCGTATTCTTTTTCTAACCCAATGCTGAGTTGTAGGAGAGAGAAGACATGGTGGGATGTCTTCTCCTTTGGTGAACAGAGGCCACTCAACAATATTGAGGGTCCTTGAAAGATAAACTAGGTCTCTTTATACAGGTAGTCCTCAACCTATGACCACAGTTGAGCCCAAAATTTATTTTGCTAAAGTGAGAAATTTGTTAAGTGAGTTTTGCCCCATTTTACAACTGTCCCTGCCACATTTGTTAAGTGAGTCATTGCAGCTGTTAAATTAGCCACATATGGTTGTTAAAGTGAATCTGTTTTCCTCGCTGACTTTGCTTATCAGAAGGTTGCAAAAGGGGATTACGTGACCCTGGGACACTGCCCCTGTCATAAATGTGAGTCAGTTATCAGGCATCCAAAGGTAAATCACATGACCCTGGGGATGCTGCAACTTTCATAAGGGTGAAAAATAATCAGAAGTCACTTTTTTTCAGTGGTGTTGTAACTTTGAATGGTCACTAAGCTAACTTTTGTAAATAGAGGACTATTGTATTCTATTTAGTTAAGTAGGTCAAAGTGTTTAAATGGATGCATATTAACCTCATTTAATTTTAATTAATATACATGTTGATCAGATTAATTTCCCCCCCTGTTAAACCCACTTCCTTCTTTGTGGTTTGGATCCTTGGTTCTGAATCCAAAGTGTGTCTTTGGAGTCTTCTGGCTAAGATTTCTTTCTCTGAAGCTGCCAGCAACTGGCTGGCTTTGCAGAAAGTGTGTCAGGCTGCAAAAACGTTGTGGTTCTTCCAAGAAGATGTATTTATTGCTTTGTTCCTTTTTGGTGTTGTTGCCCTTTCTTTCTTGGAAGTGTCTTAACACAGCTGGACTCTAAACGGTGTCCATTTTTTCCCCAATTCAGTTTCTTTTTTTACTGTGTAAGATCAGAAGAACATTCGACTAGGCCTGCTAAATTGCTCCGTCCTAATCCAGCATTAGTTTTCATAGCAGATGTCTCTGCTCACAACCAGAAGATGGAATTATTTAACACTTTTGCTACTCTTTGTCTGCAACTAATATTTAGAGGCATGCTCACAACAGAATACCCTACACCACCAGGCTTGACATTTGGCGCTTGGACAACCTAGAACTATGTTGCCTATGGTTGGACTTAAGTGTAGTACACAAAATTATCTGCTGCAAAGTCCTATCAGTCAATGACTACTTCAGCTTCAACCGCAACAAGACAAGAGCACACAACAGATACAAACTCAATGTAAACTGCAGAAAGTACGACTTCAGCAACTGAGTGGTCAATGCCTGGAATGCACTACCTGACTCTGTTGTCACATCCTCTAACCCCCATTCCTTTAACCTCAAATTAACCACTATTGACCTCACCCCATTCCTAAGAGGTCTGTAAGGGGGTGTGCATAAGTGCACCATTGTGCCTACCGTCCCTATTGTTCCCATTTATCTGTACCTATTTCCTACATTCATACTCATATTTATTCTTATACCTATCATCTTGTAAGCAATTGACAAATCATATAAATAAAATAAATATCTTCAAAACAGAAGTAACAATCAGACTATTAAAGTAGAGCCTCTGGTCACGAATGCTTCTGACCATGACCAAATTGGGTGACGAATAAAATTTTTGGAAAATGTTTGCATCTGGTCATGAACAAATACTCAGGTGGCGATCAAATACAGCCACGGCGATTTGCCCTTCCACACCAATTACCCTTCTGCGGTATTTTTATGTGCACGCGCAGTCAGACTTGCTTCCGGTCACAACCAAATCGCGTTGTGACCGAAGTCATGAAACAGATTACGGTTGTGACTGGAGGTTCTACTGTACAAGTAGCCCTCCACTTAACAACAGTTTGTATAGTGACCATTCGAAGTTACAGTGGCACTGAAAAAAGTCATTTATGACTGTTTTTCACACTTATGACTGTTGCAGCATTCCCATGGTCATATGATCAAAATTCAGACCCTTGGAAACTGACTCGTACTTGAGACGGTTGGAGTAACCTGGGGTCACGTGATAACTTTTTGCGACCTTTTGACAAGCACAGTCGATGGGAAAGCCAGATTCCCTTAACCATGTTGTTAACTTAACAACTGCAGTGATTCGCTTAACAATTTTTGTAGCAGGAAAGGTCATAAAATGGAGCAAAATTTTTCTTAACAACTGTTTCACTTAGCAACAGGAATTGGGGGCCCTTGTGTGGTCGAGGGCTACCTGTAGCTCAATCACTTCAGAAATTCCCCCCAGTCCTCTTCTGAAACCAAGGCAGTGCCCATACCAAATCTTATGGTAATCACTTCTGAAGGCAAAGAGGACACCAATTTAGATAGTCCTCGACTTACAACTATTCATTTAGTGAAGTTAAAACAGTGCTGAAAAAAGTAACTTATGCCTGATCTTTGCAGCACTCCCACGGTCACACGATCAGAATTTGCAACATGTATTTGTAATGGTGGTGGCATCCCAGAGGTCCTGTGATTGCCGTTTGCGACCTTCCCAGATGGCTTCTGACGATGGGAGAAGCCAGATTCGCTTAATGACCATGTGAATCACTTAACAATTGGAATGATTTGCTTAACAACTGTGACAAGAAAGGTTGTAAAATTGAGTATGACTCATTTAACAACCACCTATCTTAGCAATAGAAATTTTGGTCGTAAATTGAGGACTATCTGTACTGAGCCATAGTGGTGCAGTGGTTAGAGTGCAGCACTGCAAGCTACTTCTGCTGACTGCTGGCTGCCTTGAACTTGGCAGTTCACATCCCACCAGGCTCCAGGTTGATTCAGCCTCTCGTCCTTCCGAGGTGGGTAAAATGAGGACCCAGATCGTTGGGTGGGTGGGGGGCAATAGGCAGATTCTGTAAACCATTTAGCGAGGGCTGTAAAAGCACTCTCTAAACAGCACAAGTCTAAGTGCTGTTGCCACTATTTGGTTTACATTGAATGCAAACCACTTTTGTTTTGCTAATCCTGACCAAGAAGGAATCATGCATAGCATTTGCATTGGTAATATGGTTACTCAGGTGGTATTTAACTATAATTAAAGATAAGAGAGAATTTCTTCTGAGAGAATGCTATTAAAAAAAAATCCAGTAAATTCTACCCGACAACGTGTATCACAAATGAACAATCTGGAATGAAGTTTAATCCATTTCAGGAGATGCAAATCTCTTCCTATAGAACGTTTTATACTCCTGTTGATTGATTTTTATTCATTTTCGTGGAAAGAAGTGCCCCAAAGCATTAGGCATATTTTTGTTTATTCTGTGTGGATTTTTTTTTTTTCAAAGCAAGAAACTTGAGACTAATCGACTTAAATGTGTCATTTGATTTATTGTGCTTTCTGAATCAACCACAAATAACATTCTTCTAGGCTGGAGATGTATTAATATCCTACTCACGAATCCACTGTCCACCAAATCCTCAAGGTGATCCAATTTGCCTCTGACTTTGATTATTTCTTTATTGCTCTGTTCTTTGGCAAAGTTAAAAAACATAACTGGGAAATAATCCTTTACTTTAGCAAAATAGACACTTGTGTAGTCAGGTAGCTTGGAAGAATCTTACTTTTCTGATCCATTAATTAGTATTGCATGGAAGTTAAAAAAAAAAGGGAAGAGAGCCAGTTTGGTGTAGAGGTGAAGGCATCAACCTGAATTCGCAAGGTCCTGAGTTTGAGTTCCGCTTTATATATGAAACCAGCTGGGGTGACCTTGAGCCAGTCTTTCATCTCAACCTAGGAAAGAGGCAATGGCAAACCGCTTCTGAAAACCTTTCCCGAGAAAAGTCCAGAGATTTCTTCATGTAGTTTCTGAGAATCAAGACATGATTGAAGAGAAAATATTGTATATAGATAAACAGAAATCTTGGAAGAGGAAGGGCTGTCAGAGTTTGTAGCAATCCAACCAGCACACAAGTTAATAATTCAGCAGGATTCATTTATAGAAGAAACTTGTTTACATACAATAATATAGAGTATGATGCATGAGTACAATACCCATGCAGTAGGAGTCAGAACCAGAACTCAGAATCCAGAAGTCATAATCACAGAAGCAGAGATCCAAGGACAAACTATGTACAAAGTATGCACAAAGTAGCTTGATACCTGTGCTTCGCTACGAAACTATGTGGTCAGGCTTAGTTTTGGGGGAGGAAAATAAGAGAAAAAAATTCTGCTTCTGCCCACCAGCATCCATTGGTATTCATCTGGCTATCATCCTGTCAGTGTGTGAGAGAGTTGAGGTCTGTTTGGAAACTGAAACAGTATTTGCTGTGAGCAAGTAGGAGACAGCAAGGAGCCTGGGCGTGGACTTAGCTCAACTGTTCTGTACTAAAGCTGGTTGCTGCTGTGAAACTAAAATTGAAACTCCTCTCCTCTGCTCATGTTTTGCATTTGGAACAGATTTCTTTTCAGGTGGGAAGGGGGAGTAGAACTCCTTAGCATCAAAGCATGTTAATAATAATATACGAAATAGTCATGGTCTGATGGTCATTTTGAAAAATCCTTTCTTGGTGAGCATCTAGAAGCCAAGAGGAACATACGCGCCAAATTTCAAGTTTGTAGGCTTTACAGTTGTGGAGATTTTGTGATGATGTGTGAGTGGTATTCCGCTTTTATATACACTGCTCAAAAAATAAATAAAGGGAACACTTAAACAACCCAATGTAACTCCAAGTCAATCACACTTCTGTGAAATCAAACTGTCCACTTAGGTAACAAACACTGATTGACAATCAATTTCACATGCTGTTGTGCAAATGGAATAGACAAAAGGTAGAAAGCATAGGCAGTTAGCAAGACATTTGCAATAAAGGAGTGGTTCTGCAGGTGGTGACCACAGACCACTTCTCAGTTCCTATGCTTTCTGGCTGATGGTTTGGTCACTTTTGAATGCTGGTGGTGCTTTCACTCTAGCGGTAGCATGAGACGGAGTCTACAACCCACACAAGTGGCTCAGGTAGTGCAGCTCATCCAGGATGGCACATCAATGCGAGCTGTGGCAAGAAAGTTTGCTGTGTCTGTCAGCATAGTGTCCAGAGCATGGAGGCGCTACCAGGAGACAGGCCAGTACATCAGGAGACGTGGAGGAGGCCTGTAGGAGAGCAACAATCTAGCATCAGGACCTCTACCCCTCCGCCTTTGTGCAAGGAGGGACAGCAAGAACACTGCCAGAGCCCTGTAAAATGACCTCCAGCAGGTCACAAATGTGCATGTGGCTGCTCAAATGGTTTGAAACAGACTCCATGAGGGTGGTATGAGGGCCCGACGTCCACAGGTGAGGGTTATGCTTACAGCCCAACACCATGCAGGATGTTTGGCATTTGCCAGAGAACACCAAGATTGGCAAATTCGCCACTGGCTCCCTGTGCTCTTCACAGATGAAAGCAGGTTCACACTGAGCACATGTGACAGATGTGACAGGGTCTGGAGATGCCGTGGAGAATGTTCTGCTGCCTGAAACATCCTCCAGCATGACCGGTTTGGCAGTGGGTCAGTAATGGTGTGGGGTGGCATTTCTTTAGGGGGTTGCACAGCCCTCCATGTGCTCACCAGATGTAGCCTGACTGCCATTAGGTACTTAGATGAGTTCCTCAGACCCCTTGTGAGACCATATGCTGGTGCAGTTGGCCCTGGGTTCCTCCTAATGCAAGACAATGCTAGACCTCATGTGGCTGGAATGTGTCCGCAGTTCCTGCAAGATGAAGGCATTGATGCTATGGACTGGCCTGCCCGTTCCCCAAACCTGAATCCAATTGAGCACATCTGGGATATCATGTTTCGCTCCATCCACCAACGCCACGTTGCACCACAGACTGTCCAGGAGTTGGGGGATGCTTTAGTCCAGGTGTGGGAGGAGATCCCTCAGGAGACCATTTGCCACCTCATCAGGAGCATGCCCAGGCATTGTAGGGAGGTCATACAGGCACGTGGAGGCCACACACACTACTGAGCCTCATTTTGATTTGTTTTAAGGACATTACATCAAAGTTGGATCAGCCTGCAGTGTTGTTTTCCACTTTAACTTTGAGTGTAACTCTAAATCCAGACCTCCATGGGTTGCTAAATGTGATTTCCATTGATAATTTTTGTGTGATTTTGTTGTCAGCACATTCAACTATGTAATGAACAAAGTATTTAATAAGAATATTTCATTCATTCAGATCTAGAATGTCTTATTTTTGTGTTCCCTTTATTTTTTTGAGCAGTGTATATACATCTAGATATGCAGTATGATGCATGTATACAATACCCATGCAATAGGAGTCTAAACTAGAACTCAGAATCCAGAAGTCATAATCACAGAAGCAAAGATCCAAGGACAAACTAACTCTTATATCAGTCAAGCTAAGCCACCCCCAGGCTCTGAGCTGTCTGGGTCACCAAACAGTCCCCATTGAATTTAAAAATCTGGTATCTTCATTCTCACATACTGAAAGGCTCTGACTGAGGAATCTGTTAGCGATGACCCAGCCAGTTTCACTATTACTGGACAAATCAAATGCTGCCATCTTCACATTTCTTGGTCCATCAGTGATAAAGTCCCTGTTGAGTTGAACCAGATTCCTGATAAATACTTGGACAATTTGATTTGGCTTCCTCTCTAAGAATACAAAAATGGTTTCCTATCAACTTTTCTAAATTATGTTTCAATCCAATACAGGTAGTTCTTCAGTTAAGAATGGCCCCTTAGTAACTGTTTTGAGTGTTTGAAGTTACGATGGGCCTACCTCAGTGGTGGGATTCAAATTTTTTTTCTACCGGTTCTGTGTGCCCGGTTTGGTGGGCGTGGTGTGGCTTGGTGGGCATGGCTTGGTTGGTGTGGCAGTGGAAGGGTATTGTAAAATCCCAATTCCCTCCCCACCCCACTAACCTGCTTTCCAGCTCCGTTCTCCTGTGCAGGGCAACAAAAGAAGACCCAGCCGATCAGCTGGGACTCAATGGGAGGCACAGAAGAGATGGGGGTGGGGCCAGTACAAGGTGGTATTTGCAGGTTCTCCGAACTACTGAAAATTTTCTCTACGGGTTCTCCAGAACTGGTCAGAACCTACTAAATACCACCTCTGGCTTACCTTGAGACTATTTAGCACCCAGATTCAAAGTTTAAATGGTCAAAAAAAAAAAAACCCTCCGTGGTCACATGATTGAATTTCGAGTGTTGGCAACATGGCTGCTTTTACTGCCGTTTTAGTATCTGTGGAGATTCTCAGTCATCCAGAACATTACCACTGTAACGACATTAGGCATGTGAGGTGTATTTCCAAAAGGCAAATGGACTTTCTTGGTTTTTTTTTTTCCCTTGAAAATTTTTCACTTCTCATCCAAGGAGCTTCAGGCAGAACCAAAGAAGCTTCTTTGATGAAAAGCAAAACGGTTTCAGGGTTTTGATAAAAACTGGAACTTCTGCTTTTCTGGCAAAACTGTATCCCTAGTGTGGATTTGCTTAATGACTGTTGCAAAAAGGGTTGTAAATTTGGGTCAGTCACATGAACCAACTTGTTTTACAACTGTCATTGGTTACGACTCGTGAAGTGGCTCCATTATAGTCGTAGGTCAAGGACAACTTCTGGACTAGCATGCTTTGGTTTTTATGGTAGTATGCCATTTAAGAACTGAGAAGAACTGAACCCCCTTAATGTCTGAAAATCATCTAAGGGTAGCTAGGTGTATTAAATGGCACCTACCTGGTATTTGCTGAAATCTTACTCATATAAGTGCATCTATGTTTCTGGGCCTACTTCAACAATAAATCAATAGGGCTTGCTGCGAGATAGTGTATCCTTTCTATCTATTTATTGAGTTTCTTTGTTCATCTTCTTATTGAATCTACTTTTCATCCAGTCACTGGCCCTGATTTGTAGTTGTTGATAAACCCCTGAGCTGGGAGACCATGCTTTTCTGTTATTTTGTAGTTACACACGGTGGCTGCAAAGAACTTTAAGTGACAGGTGACCTTTAGTGTGAAACTTTGGGGCATTGCTCCATTAGAATGGTAGTTAATTAATGTTTAAACGAGAAGAATGGATCTTTCCCCTTTTTTGTTCTTGTGCAAGTGTGTGTGTGTGTGTGTGTGTGTGTGTGTGTGTGTGT
>NW_020770692.1:0-19610 GCF_900518735.1 Pseudonaja textilis | reverse complement strand
CTGTTTTTAATTGTTTTCTGATTTTTCTTTCTACTTTTCTTTCTTTGTTTCTTTTTCCTTTCTCACATTTATGTACGTGTTGTTTATCTATTTTAATTGTAAAATTAATAAAGTCTATTTTAAAAAAAAGGAAGCTCCCACTCCAACAAACAAAACCAAATTGCAAGCTTTCCTGGGCTTTTTAAACTTTAACAGTATTTTTCTATCACAGAAAGCGACAGTTGCTGAACCACTTCACAGACTTCTTGATAAAAAAGCAGAATGGACTTGGGGGCACAGAGAAGCAACTGCATTTGAAACCATAAAAGGACTCCTAACTTCTAACAGTGTTCTAGTACAGTATAATGAAACATTACCTCTTTCACTAATATGTGATGCATCCCCCTTTGGGGTAGGGGCCATTCTCAGCCATTAATTCCCAAATGGGAGAGAAGCACCCATTGCTTTCTACTCAAAGACTTTATCCAAAGCTGAATGGAATTACAGCCAGCTAGATAAGGTTACACTAGCTACAGTAGTAGGCATTAAACATTTTCACGAATATCTTTATGGAGACAATTTGAACTAGTCACAGACCACAAACCACTCCTAGACATCATAGCAGGAAACAAACCAACACCAAACATATTATCCCCCAGAATTACAAGATGGACTGTTTTCTTAGCTGTATATAACTATCGCTTTATACATCGACTGGGCAAGACCATAACCATCTATCACAAAAGCGTATGAAAGCCAGTCATTGCAGTTGCAGGTAACATAACGGCACATTCAACCAGGAGTGCAGCCACATCAGCAGCATGGAATCAGTAGGATTACCCTCACTCACCTTAAGGTGGTCTTCCTAATAGCACCCAACTAGGAAGGTGAGGCTCTCACTCCTGGAGCACTATCATCCTATAAAGCCACGACCTGCACCAGAAATCACCTTTAAAGCTGTTGCCTGTGCCAGAAACCGTGAGCAAACCGGAGCCCCAAAAACGCTGGATTCCGAAGCCCTGGAGCCCAAATCACGCCGGCGGAGCTCCTGCTAGCTTGAGCGATTAGACAATTATCGGCCTCCTTCAGAGAGCCTTCCCAAAAACAAACCATAGCCCAAAAAAACACTGAATTCCTGAGCCCTCCCCTCCTTTCCCAGAGAAGCAGAACTCCTTCCCTCGAGCCCTATTAACTACACCAATGGAGCTCAAGCTAGCCGGAGCTCTTGAACCTGATCACTTGGAGCCAGCAGAGCACAAACAATGCACCTTCATTTAAATCCCCCACACAGCTGATTGGAGTACCTTCCACGTCAGACAATGTGTCTCCACTCAAATCCCCCACAGAGTTTCCCCGGAGCCACAGCGGATAGCTGGCAGGAAGAAAGAAAGAGGGAGGAGAGAGAGACCAAGACTTGAGAAGGATAAAACTAGTGGAGAGTCTGAGAGAAATATAAATGGAGATATTGAACTAAGTGGAGATTCTGAGCTGGCTGGAAGACCTGAGAAGCAGAACAAAACTAGCCTCTACCTCACCAGGAAACAATCAATTAGATGTCATTAAATCAATGGTGATATTCTACCAGTTTACAAAACTTTAACTTTCATTCCTACATTTAAATTACCCAGCTGATTAGACATTTAAATCCCCACTCAGCTGATTGGACAAGCTCCATTTAAATCCCTACCCAAATCTCATCCATTCAAAACTCCTAAGTTGGAGAGTTCATTCAAATCTTCTCCATTCAATTATCTCAAGCAGCTGATTGTAACATCTCCATGATCTAATGAAACGTAATTGATTAAAGTGTCTTCCACGGAACACTAACAAAGCTCCTTCAAGCAACACTGCCTCTTTAAAAAAAAATAAAAAACCAAACAATGTGGCTTTAAGGAAAAACCAAGGAACCTTTCACTATTAACCTCCAATACTTCACTACCTCCATTGTTTCATTACCTCAAGACCTATTATTGATAGATAATGCTTTGTCTAAAATAATTGATTCATCATTTAATAGTATAATAATTAATTGTTAAATGACCGCTAATTACTGATTTATTGATTGATAGTTATTTAATACTGTATAATTGATTACCTAGTCGATTGATGGATTGATTTTTTTAGTAATAAGTAACCTTACTATTGATTTGTTCTCTATCTTATCAATTAACAGTAATTACCAACATTCATTAAGTAACTGTCTACCTGTCATATTAACTTAGCTATTGTAATTGTTTAATGTACTATTGTCATTGACCATGCCAGCCAAAAACTCCAAACCCTCCACCAAACATCAACAAAAGAACAATATTTCCACCAATGACCTCCCAATCTCCTGCACATGCTTCAAATGTTTTGAAACCATCATTGAAAGCAAAAATAACATTAAATGCCACCTATGTGACAATCAAGCCCACCTTACCTGTTTAAACTTAACCAAAAACCTAGCTGATCTCCTAAAAACATCAGATACATTTCCTTGTCTATGTCCATCATGTTTACCTAAGCTAAACCAATTAAGTACCCTGTCTGATAGAGCTGAAAACATAGAATCATCCATTCACTCAATAGAAGAACGTTTAGTAACATGTTTTAAAACTATACAAGCAAGACTAATCTCTCTTGGAAAAAAAATACAGCACAGATAAGCGAACACCTAACAGCTCAAAATCAAATCTCAATTCAACAACCAATACCACAACTACTACCTCAACTACAATCACAACTACAACCAAAAATAACCACCAAAGCACAGCCACAAATAATCACTATCCCATCAAATACCACAAATGATATCCCCTTACTCATCAGAGACATCATGGAACATGATCAGAAACATCCAAATGCCATTTTATTTGGTCTTGAAGACACCAACGAATCAGATGATATCACCCAAGTTCTCAACCTCATGAGCAACTCCAATACAACAAACATATCTCCTGAAGGTATCATTGAAATAACCAGAGATGGCCCTGAGTTCAAATACAATGATGGCTCTGTGGCCCCAAGATTTTGTAGAGTTGTTTGCAAAAATGAATCCAGCAAACGCATATTCATTCATACAATAAGCGCCATTGCAAAAACCAATCCCAACCACAAAAAACTTCGCTCAAGACCAGACTTATTCATACTGCAAAGAATCTGCTCCCTTGAACTCTGCACACAACTCAAAATATGTTTAGACAATGGAGAGAAGGACCTATATATTGACTGATTGCATTAAAAGTAACTTATACAACCCACAACTCCGCATTCCAATCCTACATCATCAATCCACCATCACCCAAAACTAGGCACGCACGTCCCTAACTACCTCAATTCTGACTACAACTGGCCTTACATGCAAGCGACTCAATGAAAGAAGCCTTGTAAATAAAATACCTGAATTTCTCCTCTTACTAAATATGGCTAAATTCAACATCATATTTGTCTTTGAAACATGGCTCAATGCATCTCTCCCTGACTCCATTACCACAGTAAGAGACTATCATGTTTACCGATCAGATCATGAAATCCGTAGAGGAGATGGTGTTGCTATCTTCTATAAAAAGTTCCTACATCTAAAAGACATCCAAGTTACCCAGGAGCTTGCTCTTCCTGAGACCATCGTCTGTGCACTGTCTTTAAATATCACATTTCGATTCTTACTATGTTACAGAGCCCCTGATTATGACATCGAAAATGTAAACAAGCTAAATTCATTACTAACATGGGCAACCTCCTGCCCACATGCTTTTATCTTTCTTGGTGACTTCAATCTTCCTCGTATTAATTAAACCCTAAATGAATGTACAACTGAACCCATACATGCAACCTTCTACAATGCTATAACAAATCTGGGACTGGAACCAACAACACTAGACTTAACAACTGTCTCAATCTCATCTTCTGCAGCAGTTTAAATTCAATTTATGCAATACAAATAAAAGAACCCTTTTCCAAAAGTGACCACAGCATGATTGACTTTTGTCTGAACATACGTCCTCACAAAAATCATCATAATGACAGAATCTCCAATTATAACTTCGAAAAAGGCAACTATGATCTTATAAACAACGATCTCTCATCCCTTGATTGGCAATTTCTATTCTCTGGATGCAATACTGTAGAAGACCATTACAACATATTTTTACTTGAAGTCAAAAGAGTTATCAAACTATATGTACCAATAACAACTCCCAAAAAACCCCCCAAAACCCTTACCCATAAAACTTTACCCCATATGGGTAAAAAAAAATTACCCATAACAATAAGGAAGCTCCAATCCAAAAAGAAATCCCTTTTGCGGAAAAACAAATCTGGTCACGTTGCCAACTTTAAAAGCTGATACAAAAATGTATGTCACCAGATAAAGACTGAATGTACCAATTATCACATTAAGCAAGAGGAAAACCTTCTACGCACCAATTCCACCCACACTTTCTACAATTTTGTAAACAACAAACTAAAAGACTCAAGGTCCATCCCACCCCTGAAAGGACCTAATGGTAAAGACTGCAGTGATGACACCATTAAAGCCAACCTCTTTAACATATTCTTTGGCTCAGTCTTTGTAAACAGCAATGTCATGCCCAATATTTCCTAGTCAAACCACAGACAACTACAATGATCTAACACATATCGATTTTACAGAAGACAATGTTGAAAAAGCACTATGCAATCTAAAACTATCTCTATCTATTGGACCGGACTGAATATGTGCCTACTTCTTTAAAAAGCTCTCCACTGCCATAGCCGAACCTCTAAGCATAATCTTTGAAAAATCTTTCAGGACCAGCTCCTTGCCAAAACTATGATCACAAGCCACGGTCTTCAAAAAGGCAGACCCCAGCCTAGTTGAAAATTACAGACCAATCTCTTTATGTTGTATCACCTGTAAAATCATGGAATCAATTATTAACCAATCCATTATTCTCCACTTAGAGACAAACAACCTACTCTCTAATAAACAATTTAGTTTCAGAAAAAAAATATCCTGTAATCTGCAACTCCTACACTGCAAAAACATATGGACTACACAACTTGATCAGGGCAAAGCAATTGACGCTATTTACATAGACTTCTATAAAGCCTTTAATTCAGTGGTACACGGCAAAGTACTCTTAAAACTAAAATCTTATGGCATCTCTGGACACCTGCATAACTGGATAGAAGCATTCCTGTCAAACAGGCAACAAATGGTCAAAATAGGGAACACCCTATCAAATCCTGTACCTGTCAACAGTGGTGCTCCCCCAAGGCAGCGTTCTAGGACTAACTCTCTTTACACTTTACATAAATGACCTCTGTGATCATATTAAGAGCAACTGTGTTCTCTTCGCTGATGATGTAAACATCATTGACAATACTGCTACCCTTCAAAATGACCTCAACTATGTATCAGAATGATCAATCAAATGGCAACTTCAAATCTCAACAAATAAATGCTCTGTCTTACATATCGGAAAAAAAAATCCGAAAATAAAATACAAGCTGAATAATCAAGACCTTGTTGATGATCCCAACTATGTCAAGGACCTTGGAGTACTCATCTCTAATGATCTAAGTGCTAGAGCCCACGGTAACAACATAGCCAAAAAGGCATTAAAAGAGTTAATACCATCGAGAAAGTCCAGAAATATTTCACAAGAAGAGTTCTCCACTCCTCTACTCATCGCAGAATACCTTATGCCACCAGACTTGAAATTTTAGACCTAGACAACTTAGAACTATGCCGCCTTCAGTCCAATCTAAGTATAGTAAATAAAATTATCTACTGTAATGTCCTACCTGTCAATGAATGCTTCAGCTTCAATCACAACAATACAAGAGCACACAATAGATGCAAACTCAAGGTAAACCACACCAAACTTGATTGCAGGAAATACGACTTTAGCAACAGAGTGGTCAATGTCTAGAATACTCTATCTGACTCTGTGGTTTCTTCCCCAAACCCCAAAAACTTTAACCTTAGACTGTCTACTATTGACCTCACCCCTTTCCTAAGAGGTCTGTAGGGGGCATGCATAAGTGCACCAACTTGCCTGCTGTCCCTGATCTATTGTTTCTATTATATTCGTATCCATTTCATGTATTCATAACCATGCTTATACTTATACCTGCTACCTAATACTTGCTTGACAAATAAATAAAATAAATTAGACCTTCTGAACCTCTTAACTATCCTACTACACTACCTGTGGAACATTTCTCCACATCTTCTTCAATGTCATTTCCTCCGGTCCTCAGTTTCTGCTGTTACTATTGGGGGGTCAAAGAGCAGGGAAGATGATTCTCCCTACCAGAATTTCCCACTTTCCCCCAACAAGAGCACAGACTGTTTGCCTTCCTACTTATCTCCTTCACTGATTGATTTCACATATCATCAATGGAGCAACAATGGCATGAAGCAACAATGGCAGCAGTATGCAACAGATTAGCTAGCTGACCAGCCCTTTGCTATGTCATTGCTAACATGGATTAAAAGGCCAGGAATCGCAGGTCGAAAAAATATAAAATTGTTGAGAGTCGTAGAAATTACCACCAGTAATAGGCATCTTATAGGAATAGGAAGATTTTTTGGGGGAGGGGGGAATGTTGGCTACTAGATGAACTTCTGTTTTCTTCAACAATCAAAGAAGAAATGGCTATGGTGTCACAGAATTTTGCAGTGAGATGGAAAGAATTCTACTGTAGTGGTCCAATAGTAGCTCTATTAATGTTTCAGATTCCTCTCCATCCAGCATAGAATCTTTGCGTAAGTGAACTTGCTCCATTTTCTTCTAGAATCTTTTTCATCTGGTCATAAAACTGAGGGTAGTTCCAGTGTGACAACATATCTTCCATAAATAATAAGCAGTTGATAAAGCATGGAGGAGGATGTCTGGAGGCTTTGTTCTAAGACAGGGGTGACAAACACAAGGCCCACTAGCCAGATTCAGCCCATGATTTGGTTGGATCCAGCCCATGCGGCCATCCTGGAAACTATAAAGGGCCAGACTGCATCACTTTGGCCCAACCCATACCATCCTGGTATGCACATGTGCATACAGGAGGAGGCAGGCGCACACATGCACAGACCCGGCCTACCCTATCCCAGTAGGCATATGTGCACATAGGAGGAGGCAGGCACACGTGTGCACAGGCCTGGCCCACCCTATCCTTGCACGTGCACATGACACAGGAGGCATTGGGCCAGGGTTGCCTTGGCCTATCCCATCCTTGTGTAGATGCCACCAGGTTAAAGATAAGTGCTGCACCCACACCAGTGTCTCCGCCCTTTCAGGTTTGTGTGTGGAGAGGTGCCCAGCAGCAAGGGCTCCATAGCTGGCACTCCAAGAAGCAGGTATAGTGGTGGCAGCACCGGCAGCAGGTCGAGTCAGGGGGAGACACATGATGCGGACCACCAGACACACCTGCTCCATTCCATGTGGCTGGAATGAGCTAGGTGGCTGCCTGGAGCATCCAACAGGCCAGACTGCATGCCTCGCCCCTGCACCTCTGCTTGTGGCTACTGCCACCATTGTGAACCAAGGTGAGGCAGAGGGTGGGGCAGCTGTTGCCAGACACCATCAGCCCGCGTACTGTTTTTGCTTGCGGTTAGAGAGCAAGATCCTGCTGGTCATCTCCTCAGCCATCTTGGCCCCCTCGCGGGCCTTGTCCTTGGCCCACATGTGGAGAACGTTTCCCTTGCATATCTGACATACCTCTGCACAGCTGTAGGGTGCTGCCACCACCAAGGCCACCAGCAGCTCACACAGGTCAGTTAGACCCCTGCCAGCACTGCCTGGAGCACCAGGCCTTTCCAGCCCAAAGGAGGTAAAGCGGAGATCTAGAAAGGCCAAGTAGAGGTAGTAGAGCATACCCAGGCCCAGCAGGTAAAAGACAGCCACTGTGAGTGGGGAAGGCCAGATCTCCCTTGCTGCCATGGCTGCACAAGCCCAACTGGGATCGCATGCCTCCCCCCATCTCTGCAGGCCCTGGATGGCCATGGCACTGATAGGGGATATGGCTTTTCCCATTCATAGTGGCTATCTTTTGCTTGCTGGGCCTGAGCATGCTCTACCACATTTGTTTGGCTTTTTAGCTTGCCACTTCATCTCATTGGGGTTGGATGGGTCTGTTGAGTGGTGATAGCGGCAGCCCACAGTGAGGCCAAGGTGCATCGGGTGCACAAGGGGAAAAGACTCCATGTGTAGGCCAAGGGGAAGACCCACAAGGGAGCTGAGAAGAAGATGATCATCGGCAACCTGCTCTCCACCCACAAACCAAAACAGACAGTGGGATGGAATAAGCATATCCAGCAGTCCACATCACATGTCTGCCCCCACCTCTGCCTGCTGCTTGGACAGCCAGCCCAGTGGTAGCAGTGGGCTCTGTGTACCAGAAATCATTGCCCCCTCCCCCCGTGTACAAAGGGCAGTGAACTTGTGGTCTGAAGGTTTCTGGCTGCAGCTGCCCTGCCCCCTGTCTTGTCTTTCCTCATCCTTTCACAGGATGAGTTCACCACCCACTGCCCCACCCAACAGGATTCTGGATTCTCTCCCCAATCCCATCCAGCACCATAGGCACCACCTACATGAGTGACATCAAACTGCGGTGCCCGCAGGCCACACCTAGTCAGTTGCAATCACCCTGGTCATACGACTCCTCCCAGCCCCTGCAGGACAGCCACAATGCTGAACTGTCCCTTAATGAAATTGAGTTTGACACCCCTCTTCTAAGATCTAACTTTGCCAAACATTGCTTCTGTTGTTATTTTTACTGTTTATTGCACAGTCAGTCAGATATTTATACAGGATTTGGCATTTTCATTCAACATACCAAGTCCTTTCCAAGGACCTGGGATAGAAAGATGTGGATGCTTGATGGTGTTGAAGCTATTGTCTCAGGATGTTTTACTGTTCCAAGTAAAACTGCCTTTTGCAATTGACTGGTGGTGATTTTGTCAATGTTTGTGGTGTTTAAGTAGTGTTCCAGTTTTAGGATTGCACCCAAATATGCCAATTATTATTAGTACTATCTTTGTTTTCTTTTTCCATAGTTGTTCTATTTCTATTTATAGATTTAGTGTTTTATTACCTTCTCCAATTGTTTCTCTTCTCTTCTGCTGCCTCTAGGTACTGCCATGTCCACTATTCAGACTTTTTGTCTTTCTTATTGAAAATCTATGGAGTTATGTGGCAACTGCTTATCTGGTTGAATTCTAACGTTTCAGAACAACATCGTTTTCTATTACTTTGTCTAATTTATGGTTCCACAAGTTCTTGCTTGCAGGCAGGTGTTTTTCTTGTAGATATTCCAATGCAACATTGTTGCTACCTTGTCATGCTGTCATAGCAGTTGGATTGTAATTATCATGGTGCATAATATTTTTCATTGTTTATGGAAAGAACTTGTTCTGTCTTATCTTTCAAATGTACCAATGTTTTGTTTTTTTCTCCTCAGCCTGTGGCAATAAAGTTGACCCTGTGTATGAAACACTTCGCTTTGGAACTTCACTGGCCCAGAAAACCAAGAAAGGCAGTATTGGAAGTAGCTCGGACTCTCCCAAAAGAAATTCTGTAATTATATCATTTCTTTCTCTCTTCTTTAAAAACTTTCCTAATAGTATCTGGCCTTTTTTATGTCCTTTCCTCAATTTTATAATCAACATTTATATTTTTATATATTGGAAAGGAAAGAACAGTAGATCAAAGAGAAGGCTAAGAATATAAATATTAGGGATAAAGATAGAAGAAATAGTAATGAAAAATAATTAAAAGTATTGAAAATTTTGAACTAAAGGATTGTGCAAAGGCTTTATAGAAATATGGGGAAAATTGAAGAAGAAAAAGAGTTAAAAGAAAATGGTTACTGAAATATACAAGACAGCAAGTAAAACAAAAACAGACAACTCATTTAAAATTAAAGTTTAAAATCCTGAGCTCTCTGGGTGTCAAGCCTGAAGTTGACCTGGCTGCAGCTGTTTTTTTTTCTGTGAATTTTTTTCCCCTATCAGGGTTACTTTTCACATGGCTTCAGACTGACACAGCCTGTAGCTGAAGTGGGGGTAGAGATAGATGGGGTTTTATAGCCAAAACAAAATAGTTTTCTGATGAGTCAGAGACATTCCAATGGCTAGCTGGTTGGCCAAAGGAGGAGGAGAGATGTAACCAGGCAGCAAGCCAGTATTCAGACTGGACAACGTGATTTATTGTTTTAAGAAAACAGGAAACTTTTACTTTTTAATGTGGTGGGAAGTATGGGAACATTCAGAGCTGGCTTTCTACCAGTATGTGCCAAGATGATATCTCCTAATAAATCTGTCCTTAGAGAAACCAACTTGCCTCCAAGTTCTGTTTGCAATGGGTGTATTACTTGGAGCCCTGACACTGGGACTGACAGAGTGAAAAAAAATCTACAAAAATGCCCAAACTATAGACTTTTCTGAAGCAAGTTCCTTCCTATCCAGAGCCAACTCTATTTGGCCAAATCTATCTAGACTAAGCAAACAAAAATATTTCGGTGAAAAAATGGGATACCTTGTTTACAATTACAATTTCAGGAGGAAAGCAATTACAAGGTTAGGTTATTTAGGTATTTATTCTGATTGTGATAATGAGAATCTGTATTATGCAATAATAACTTCAGTTTAATTTTTGTAATGTAATCCTGCATACTATATTGGGTTTCTTTAGGACTCTTAACAATTTTTTTGCATAACGGAAGATTTACAGCAGTTAAGAGTAAAACTGGAGTAATTCTTTGAGCTTTGCTTTCCAAATATATCATACTTCTCAATTTCTTTTAGAAAAATCAAAGTATCATTGCCAAATACTGAAAAAAAAATAGCTCAATGTGAGGTTATGCAACCTAACATTCTATAGATGCCACAAACTCTCATCTTCTTTGTTCTCATCTAATTATAATATAGATGCTGAAATCCACAGCATGGCTTTGCACCTAATCTGATAACATAAGTCATAAAAGGAGGAGGAGGGGAAGGAGGAGTTATATAGTACACAATTTGCATCCAGAAACCATCAATTTCCTGCATCTCTAATTGGATAAGATTCCTGTTTTATGCATTAGTAGTAAGAGAACAGTAGTAAGATGTAGTCTTACATCTCGCATGCAATATCTGCTCTCCTATAATTACCATTATTAAAGCTGTTCCAAAGAAGTAATCCTCAAGTGATCTCTTGAGAGCTTATATCCCTATTAAAATGTGTATTTCCTGTGCTGATGTTTGAATGTGTTATAAAATTATAAAATTCAAATATGGGCTATGCATTCATCTCTGAATGTATCTCTGAATTGTTAAGAACTTTTCAGTTACAGTATACGTTCTGCCATTGTTGAATGCATTGGGATAGCTAATAAGCAAATATCTCTGAAATAATAACCTAAAAGGTCATAGTTTGTCTAGTGATCTATCAAACCCTATCATTGTCATATTTAAAAAAAACAGAAGAAATTTTTTTCCTAATGTTTTTCTCCTTTCCTTTGATTTCTGCAATTCATTCAGTGATCAGATTTTCCTAAGTGTATTTCATGCCAAATGAGTACACTATTCTCTTAAATAATAAATGATTACTCAAGCACAAAAATATTGAACATGTCAGCTTGCCTTGAAATTTTGATCAGATGGAGAGTGGGTATAAGTTTCTAATGCCAAGACATTGTGGGATTTACCTCTTGTCAAATCAGACTGTGAAATACCAGATGACACATGAAATGTGTAGTTTTTAGTACTACAGTCATTTTGAAAAACACACAAACACACACTCACATACTCATGAACTTCAGTTTATTCAAACTTAGAATTTAGTATATTTAGTATGTTATTTTTCCACATAGTTTCAGGTTGTTTATGGCAGTAATATTTTTTCATTCTTCTTCTTCCTTTCTCCACACAATAATGTTGTGCAATAGTTAAAATTAAAAAATAATTGGTGATCCAATTGCACCCACTATGGTTCATCAATAATATTTATTTGTTGGTTGGTTGGTTGGTTGGTTGGTTGGTTGGTTGGTTGGTTTATTGAATTTATATTGCCATGGCGACTCAAGGCGGCTTACAGGACGTTATTATTTTTATAAAAAAATTTCCAAGTGGGAATTGGAGGGAGGGAGGGAGGGAGGGACAAAGGAAGATTTGTGATACTCTTTGCTAGTTTCCCACAAAAAAACTTGCTGGGGATGCCAGCAAGAAGTCAGAAGTCTCTCTCATTCCCACTGCTTGTCATTCTGTAGTTCTACTCAACTGGTAGTCATTATGTTTCTCTGTTTAGGCAACAAACATCTCTGAAAGGATGACCCAGCAAGTTGTCTACTCATTCATCAAATCTAGTAGTCCTGCTATAGATACTTCGAAACCTCCTCTCAGAGGGGAGCAACAAAAGCAGACTGTAAAGAGGGTGTATGGGATCTCTAACAATGCTTTGAGTTCTAAGTGCATAGCACTTATAAGTAGTATCCTGAATAATGGGAAGCAAGCTGCCTATAATCTTCTCCCTGTCCTTATCACTCTCTGCATGGATCTCCTACTGTGTCTCCCCCCAGATGAGATCCGCTTATATTTTTTCATAGCCATTTGTTTAAAAAAAACTCTCAGAGGAAAGTCAGGCGTTATGAAATAAAATCTGGAATGGGTAAGAACCATATTGTGCAAATGAAGAAATGGATCGTGTTATTTCATAGTCAATTGCATTCATACTTACTTGGAGCAGAATAGACTAAATTCTTTATTAAGCTACTTGATCCCAAATAGGGATTTAGTAAATATGATACAAATATAATGGTGTCTGTATCCATCATCAGGATTCAGTACAGCAACCAAAAGCATATTGAATTCTAACCAGGGGTGGCTTCACATTTTTTTAGCATGACTGCGTGGGTGGGCATGGCCAATTCAATGCCACTCCCACCCAGTCACATGACCCCTCCAGCCATGACTACCCAGGATTTTTTTGTTCCTGGTGTTTTCTGTGGGAAATGGGTCACCCTCTTTCTCTCTGTCCCCCTCCCTCCCTCCCTCCTTCTCATTTCTGTTTTTCTTTCTTTTTCCACCCCCTCTCCCTCTCTTCTTTCTTTTTCTTTCTTCCTTTCTTTTCCCCTTCTCTCTCATTTATTTCCTCCTCTCTCATTCTCTCCTTCCAGCTTTCTCATTTCTCTCCCCATCCCCTTCTCTCTCTCATTTGTTTCTTTTTCCTCTTTCTCATTCTCTGCCTCCAACATTTTCCCATTTTTCTTTCTTTTTTCTTTTTTCTCTTTCATTTCTCTCTTTCTCTGCCTCTTTGTTTTTTCTTTTTGTTCTCCCTCTTTCTTTCTCTTCCTTCTCTCATTTGTTTTCCTCTCTTTTCCCCCTCTCATTCTCTCCCCTCAGCTCTCATTTCTGTGTCCCTCTCCCCCTTCTCTCTCTCTCTCTCCCCCTTCTCTCTCTCTCTCTCTCATTTGTTTCTCACTTTCCTCTCTTTCATTGTCTCTCTCCATCATTTTTTTCATTTCTCTCTCTTGTCTGAGCTAACACGAAGGGGACTGTGGCTAGCGCTGAACTGCCAGCAAAGTACGTGGAATCACAAAAAGCTGCCAGTCATGGGCACCTTCGTGTCAGCTCAGGAAGAAGGAGCAGCTGCTACTTCTGCCAAATGCAATGAAGGAAGAGCTCTGGCTCTCCTGCGCAGTGCGGCCAGCGACTGACATGAGTGCACAGTGGCGGCAATGGGAGGAGGAATCATTGTTGCCGCCACTGTGATCCCAGCCCAGGAGGGTATCCTCTGTGTGTGTGTGTGTGCGCGCGCGTGCATGCATGCATGAAAGAGAGAGAGATGAGAGAGAAAAGGGGAGAATTCCCTTTTCTCTCTCTCATCTTTCTCCCCTCCCCTTTGTGCGGCAGGAAGCGAAGGCTGCCTTACACACAAACATGGCACCAAGGTAGATGCAGGGCTGCTTCACTCCTGCACTAAGCCTCCAGTGACCGTGGCGGGGCCAGCCAGGAGTGGCATTTGGGGGCTCACTGAACCCCCAGATTCTTAGCTAGGGGATCGCTTGAGCCCCTGCAAGCCCCCAGCAGCCCACCCCTGATTCTAACAGTGCATCTTTTCACTTTCAGTTAAGTAATTGTAGAAACATCAGCATTGCATACAAGGAAATACAATGTCTTCCTCTTGTTTGAATAGCTATGCTTATTAGGGAATTATATGAGTTGACCCTTAGTATGTTGAGTGTATAGTATATTTGGGAAGGCTGATCTAACCTACTTCACATGGAAGCTCTAAAAAAACTTAGCCTTTTTCTTTTCTGGTCTAAATAAGAAAATATGTTTGCTCTCCATTTAACATCTAGGAAACCAAATTATCCTCCATATTGCTTCCATTGAGGATTTAAATTGCCTCTGGATAATATAGAAAAGCAGCACTGAAGCTCCATTCTAATTCCCATATTCTCACTACCATCATCAACCTGTTTGCAATGTTTGATCTCAGTTTTCTTCACCTTGTTACTAATTTTCACTATGTTGCCTTTTTGTCTATTACAGACATCAGATTTGGCAGAAGTTCCAGAAGAAAGAGGCAGCCTTGGAAATATGTTTGACCTAAATAGGCAGCGCAGCAATAGCGGTGAGTGCAAGCTATCATATAGCTAAAACACAGATTATCTCAGAGTCTTGAAATAGAAATCCTATTCTGGGATTAATGTCAGAAGCTGCAAACAGATATTGGGGAGGCAGCTACTATTTGCTCCCTACTACTTCCCACAGTTTTTAATAAGTATGTTGTGTTTCTTGGTACGCTGCCAGCAAATCATAAAAATTTCACAGCATATTTAACATTTAAGTTTTCCATATTTAAAAAGATCTGTGAGAAATGCACAATTTTACATAGTGCAGGAAGGATGTTGATGGAGTTATCTGTGTTTCCCAACAAACCTCACCAGAATAGGAACAGTATGATCATTACTTGATCTAGTCAGAAGATCAGCATAAAAAAAAAAATTCCAAAACTCCTCCAAAACATTCCTCTTGGCAGTTAGAAAATTTCTCATGCTGCCTGAAAAACTATTATAACAACACACCTTTTGTGTTGTGCTCCCAAGGATTCTGATACAGAGCACAAAAACATTAATTAAGGATATCAAGTGTATTGAAGGGTACATGTGAAGATACTTGGCCAGTTAGCAATACAGCCAGGAAATGGGACTCTTAACACATTCAGCACATAGGCATGGGACATAGCCACTTTTTCAGGATCTTATGAAAGACTAACAAGGTTGAGGCCAGATTAATCTCTGAAGGGAGGATGTTCCATAGAGTAGGACTCCTGTGAAAAAGCTCATCTTTTGATACGTGTCAGCTGTCACTCTGGCTGCATGCTCATTCTACTTGATCTGGTTTATTTATTTGTTTGTCAAGCATGTATTAGGTAACAAATATAAGCATAAACATAATTATTAATACATGAAATGGATGAAAATAAAAGGGAACATTAGGCATGTTGGGAACATTAGGATGGTAGGCATGTTGGTGCGCTTATGCATGCCTCTTACAGACCTTTTAGGAATGGTGTGAGGTCAATAGTAGACAATCTAAGGTTAAAGTTTTGGGGGTTTGGGGAAGAAACCACAAACAGATAGTGTACTCCAGGCATTGGCCACTCTGTTGCTGAAGTCGTATTTCCTGCAATCAAGTTGGTATGATTTACCTTGAGTTTGTATCTATTGTGTGCTCGTGTATTGTTGTGGTTGAAGCTGAAGTAGGCATTGATGGGTAGGACATTGCAATGGATAATTTTATGTACTACATTTAGGTCAGACAAAAGATGGCATAGTTTTAAGTTGTCTAAGCCTAAAATGTGGTGGCATAAGGTATTCTGTTGCAAGTAGAAGAATGGAGGACTGTTCTTGTGAAATATCTCTGGACTCTCTCGATTGTATTAATGTCCGATATGCAATGCGGATTCCAGACAGATGAGCTGTATTCAAGAATTGATCTAGCAAATGTTTTGTATGCTCTAGTTAGTATACAATATCACCAGAGAAAAAACTATGCAGGATTAGGTTAACAACTCTTAATGCCTTTTTAGCTATGTTGCTACAGTGGGCTCTGGCACTTAGATAATTAGAGGTGAGTACTCCAAGGTCCTTGAATGTCGTTGGTTGGACAGGTTGCCTTGGAAAAAGGCAGTCTCTCAATTACCATGGTCCCAAACAATGAAGGGTTTTAAAGGTAACTAGCAGCACCTTGAATTGCACCAAGAATACAGCAATAACCAATGCAGCTCATGCAGGGGGTGGTGTTATGTGTACCATTTATCATTACTAGATAGTATCATTGCTATCTATACAGCCACATTCCACACCATCTGAAATTTCTGAATGGTCTTCAAAGATAGCCTCATGTACAACATGTTACAGTACTCTAACCTAGAGGTTACAAGGCAGGGCTTCTCAGTCCAGGTATCGGTGCAATTGACACATGACCCAAAGATGTGCAAAGACTCTCCTAGCTACAGCTCCCAGCTGCTTTTTGAATGGGAGCCACAAGTCCAAGAGAACCCCCAGATAGTGCACTAGGTCTGTCTGGAGCAGTGAAATTCCATCCAGGACCAAAGATGAAAGAGCCTTGTCTCCAGGGGGCCCAAATTCCCACATCAATTCCATCTTGCTAAGATTGAGCATCCATCCAGTCCCAGACACTGGGATCAGTATCAGTCAAATGGTCTAGTGTGGAGATACAAACCTGGGAGGCATCTGTGTACTGATTGTATCACACCCCAAACTGACAAATCACCTCACCCAGAAGCCTCATGTTAAATAGAAGGGGAGAAAGAATTGAACCCTGAGATACCCCATAAAGTAGAGGAGTCTCTACTTCTATCAACACTGACTGTTTCCAGAGAAAGGAAGAGAGCACAATGCAGTATCATCCACCCCCAATTTTCAGAATAAACCCAGAATTAGAGATGGGCGGCACTGTATTGTGTTGGCTCTCCTCCTTTCTCCAGAGCCAGTTGCAGTCAGTATTGATGAGAGGGAGGGAGTGCCAGTTTGTGGCCCTCCTTTGTTGCCATGCAAGGTGTGATAGATTATTAAAAATCAAGTACATACATTTTATAAGGCAGTTTTTAGGCTTTGTCCTATGCTAATATGGAATATGGCATTGTTGCCAAGGACCAAGCTTTTATAGAACTTAAGGAAGAGATAGAATGATCCCCATGAGATAGAGTTATCCACCTCAGATTCCCAGGAAAGTACCATTGTCTGGTGACAATTGATACTTGGTAACAATTGATATTCATGTGAGCATTATCAGTTCCAGAAAAACAGTTAAATTTCTAAAAACAGAATTGTTGAATATTGATGGTAATTAATATATTAGAAGTCATATGTCAGAAAGAAAAGTGAGAAATATACATAACAGAACAAAATATTTGAATATAAAATCTTTGTACTTTCTTTACATTTTTCCCTTACATTTCCCTTCAGTTAAAGAATAAGTGGGACTATTTAAAAAGTGAAGTTTTTAATACCAATAATGGAATTAATGATCGTGGCTTTCAACTCTAACTTTAAAAATATTCACAGATGGAAATAGAAGTATAGGACATTGGTGGTTTAACCCTTAGGAAAGGCATCATAGTAGGAGTGAAAGTTATAAATCCTTGCAAGCAAAGACAAAATGAAGTGAAAACATAGTAGTAGTACAATTGGTGATGTTCTTAGGCAGGTAAGCCTAAAATCCTAAAATATATTTTTCTCTCTGATTACAGTATTTACATATTCAATAAACGATATGTCAGATTTTGGAGAAGAACCAAAGAACATTAACTCGGCACTACAGGTGACTTTTTGAATATAATATAATTTGCAGAATAAGCTTCCTGCTCCCCAAATATCCTTTTTTTTAAATAAAACTTGGAATTTAGAATAGATAAAAATAGAATAGAAAAAAATGGATAGAAAAAAAGCTGAATTGAAAAAAATTGAATAAGAAAAATAGAATAGAATAGAAACTTGTCACTTTAAAAGTACACTAATCAGGTACCTCCAGTTGAACTTCCTCAAAGCAGACCTTTGCCACGATCATCTGTGGCTTTGGTCCAAGCTTCTTCGTCGGAGAGTCCCGATCGTCCAGATTTGGGGCAGAAGTCACCTCGTAGGGGTGGTGGAAGAAAGGGGAGACCGCCGGCCAGGTAGAGGAGAGCAGTTGATCCCCTCCCTGGCTTGGCAAACACTCCCTCCCAAAGACATCTGAAGCCATGGTCTAATATGGCCACCCTGAAAGGGAAAAGACTGCTGGAATAAGTTTGTGCAGGAGGAGAGATGAAAAAGAGGACAGCATAGAAACCAGGAGAATATTGATATAAGGTACGCTGGTTTTGAAATCTTTTTAAATCGTTATGAAAGTGGATTTAAGTGGCAGACAAAGAAATTAAGAAAAAATTCTGACAGATGAAGTGGCTTTATACTGAAAAGAAAGAAGCCGGAAGAAAAAACTTGTCTTTGAAATAATTAAATATACAACCCTGACACCAAACAGGTTTATTAAAGCTCGACTGGGCTGTGTCAAGGTGGAAAATAAAATTTGAAAATTAATGTTTGGATTTACTGATACCGGAACTTTAAAATCTTTGAACGAGTGAAGGAGGGGAAAAAGGAGAAGAATTGACTTCAAAAACAGCAAAGAGTGCCATCTAATGGAGAAGGGAATTGTTTATAAATATCACTTTCTATTTTAAAACTTTGATCCATTAGATTTACGCTGGAAAATCTTTATAAACATTGTTTAAAGATGGCAGGAATATTATTGGACCTTAAACTGGAACTTAAAAATATGAAAGACATGCTAAAAAAAGAAGGTAAATCATTTGGTTTTGCATTGCAATTTTTGGAAATGGAGGTTTCAAAATACCAAGAACAACATCAAGAAGAGGAATCAATGCAAGAAGTAGCCATCTTAAATGAACACTTGAACCAATGGAAACTTAAGCAAAGGAGAAATAGAAATAGAATTAATAATAGGAGGTTCAACATCATAATTAAAAAGGGGTTTATTCTAAAAACTAAACAAAAGAAAAGGAAACAGCAGGAAAGGAAACTTCAGGGGGGAGAAATGGAAAAGAAGGGAGATAGAAATTGGAGTAATAAAAAAAGGCAAGAATGAAACAGGATTTGGAAAGAAAGGAATAATGGCAAGCACATAACAATGAAATGAAATTATTTAATCAAAAGGCACAGAGATAATGGCTGATTGAAAATTATAAAGAAGAGGGTTCTGCAAGAGTATAAGGACTAGTTTAAACAAATAAATGATAATATTGTTTAGAAAATAAAGAAATATAGATTATTAAAAGGGGAGATAGGGACTGATATTGTTTTGTTACCACTGTGATTGCTTGCTTTTTTTCTATTTATGAGATGATATTAAGAATTAATAAGCAACAACATAAGAAATGATAAACAGTGGAATATAGAGTACTAAGATGGGAGATGGGGATTGATATTGTTTTGCTATTGTAGTGATTGTTTGCTTCTTGTCCCTTTATATTGTGAAATTAAGAGAGGTAATTAGAATAAAGATATCAATAATACTAAGTGAATTAATAAGTTGTGGCAAACAGAATAGGAGTAAAGTTAAAGGGGAAACAATATTAGTTCTTATGAAATGATGG
>NW_020770691.1:0-13206 GCF_900518735.1 Pseudonaja textilis | reverse complement strand
TTCTTCTTCTTCTTCTTCTTCTTCTTCTTCTTCTTCTTCTTCTTCTTTTCCTTCTCCTTCTCCTTCTTCAATGATGGTCACCAGGGAATGATAGAAGCCAGGATGTTTCATTTCTAACTACCCCACTTTCTCTTTTCTTTCAGCTTCTTGCCTATTTGAGGAATGTGCAGTTCAACAGCAGTGCTGGAGAGGAAGCCTCCTTCTCAGAAAATGGCCTGGTGTCTCCTCATTATGATCTTCTCAACTGGATTTTCCTCCCCAATCAGTCTTTTGTCCCCATGAAAGTTGGGCAACTACATCCCAGGGCTCCTACAGGCCAGGATTTAATCATCAACTCTCAGGCAATCACCTGGGCCAGAAAGGTGAGCTAGAAGTTCTTAATCCAGAGAAAGGTTCATTCTTTCCTAGGGATGCAGCATGTCCCTCTAACTGAAGAAAAGGTGGGTTGAATCAGAAAAGATGCAACCCACCTGTCTGGTGACAGATCTATTTTTCCATACACCAGATTCAAGTTTGATTTGTGCCATGTCCACAAAGTATGAGGATTGGCAAAATATCCTGGCTGAAACCCAGAGTGCAGTTACAGAAGGCATCAGTCAACCAGAAATATTATTTGTTGGATATATTGCCATAGGGCTATGAAAAAGGAGCTGTATATTTAGTTTTAATTAATAATTCAATATTTATATAAGCCATGCTGAGCCAATCACGTGACCACCTAGCCATGCCCACAAATTAGGCCACACCCACAGAACTCATTGTTAAGAAATTTGAATCCTACCCTTGGCTTCTCGCCTAGGTCACACATAGCAGCTTACTCACAAGACCTCGGAAAATCACTTCATGCAGACAGCCATTTCTCCAAAGGGCTGGCTAGACATGGCTCATCAGGAGCAAAATGATGGTGAAAGTCAGCTGGGGTGATGGAGCATGGGACTTAGAGTGTCAGGTGATGAAGATGGCTGCAGCTGGGTCTCTGCTTTGTGTCATGCAGATGGGCTTCAGCAACTGGAGGTTTTTCTTTATGCATCTATGCTTCAAGCTGCAGTGCTGGGGCAGCTGAGGTTTCCTGTTAAAAACAGAAGGAACTTTGCAGGTCTTCTGTACTAGTCCAACCCCCTGCAGGAGACCTTGTACCCTTTCACACAAATGCCTGTCCAATAATGCCCTTGAAAACCTTCAGTAATGAAGCACCCACCACCTCTGAAGTCACAAATCTTCTCCTTTCAATCTCTCTTGGATATGTTTCAGTAGGAGATGACCAGGATGAACCCTAGGGTGAAGTCAAACAAATCATCAGTTTGGGGTTGCTACTCCCATGTAAAAGACCTTAGTCCAGTTCCCCTTGCATTTGGATGACTCTTATCTGGCACCAATTTGCCTTGACTTTTAGTAGATCAGACTCTTGTGAATAGATAGCATGAAATAAATTTGCTATCAGGAATCTGACAATCGCCCTAATTAAATCAAAAGCCTTGAGGCAAGCTTCAAAAAACTTCAAAAGATTTATGAGAGGCAACATGCTGGTATGACCTGTATCAAGCCAACTCAGAGACTCGTAATTTACAATCATCTATGACCCTGTCTTCCCCCCACCCCCTTGGGTGTATCATAACTCAGCTTCTCCAACGAAGCACGTTCATGGGCTGAGTGTCATCACTCACATTCTCCAAAAAAGGATTTTTGCGGGCAGAATACCCGGTTGCCTAAGTTACAATCTTTGTGAGATAAGAGTGGAATGTGCTTCTGTTTTAATTTGCCAAATTCTCCTTCAGGTCTTTCCCCTCCTCTTTCTCATAGCAACTTGGAAAAAGGCATAGGAATGTTCTACAAGTTGACACTAGAAGTACTTTTGAACCTCTTCTTACCATCCTGCCTTGGAGTTTCCAAAACACCTTTGCAGCCTTTTACTGGTTACCAGTGGACATGGAGTATTGGGGTGAGGGTTGAAGGGGAAGGTTAGCCTAATGCTTCACACATGAATTACAGACTCCACCTGACTTTTCTGCAATCACAATCTCTCAGTAAAAGTTCCTTTTGAAATGCTAACCATTTCAGGAGTTTTACTTTCTTGAGAAGGTAGCTGAGGCAGGTCCTTACAGAGACGTCAATGTGGAAATTAAATGATGCATGACCATTGAATAGACCTTTTCAAACAGTTCTCTTTGCTGTCTTAGAAGGTGCCCTATGGCAGGTGTACCATGAAGAGGTGCCATGCAGGAGAGAGGAAGAGCGTTCCAGAAGGCAAGGAGGTTTGCTGCTACCACTGTGCCCCTTGCCCAGAAGGGACCTTTTCTGATCAGACAGGTAGAACATATATCAAATATACATCTTCCAGGATCAGCCATTAAATAGATCAAAATAAATAAAAAAGGCAAAATAGGGGAGGGAGGGAGGGAGGGAAGGAAAGGGGGGTAGAAAGAGTGGGGAGAGAGGGGGGAGGGGAGAGGGGGAGAGGGAGGGAGAGAGAGGGGGGGGAGAGAGAGAGAGAGAGAGAGAGAGAGAGGGAGAGAGATGATCCCGGACACATTTTGGACCAAGGGTGATTTGTCCTTTTCAGTGCATGTAAAGTTCCCGGGGTCCTTCCATCACTTTCTTTTTGAGTTGGCCCCTGTAGAAAGGAGCCATACTTGACTCTCTGGGCAGGAGGGATAATGCTCACTGTAGATACTCCTGCATACTTAGACAAAGATTCTTGACTTCAGAAGCAGATCAATGTGACCACTGCCCGGAAGACATGTATCCCAACAAACACAAGGACCACTGCATTGCCAAGAAGATCCACTTCCTCTCTAATCAAGACACCCTGGGATACACTTTAGTTTCTCTCACTCTTTCTCTCTCTGTGATCACAATGGCAGTTCTGGCAATTTTCCGGATGCATCATGATACACCAATTGTCAAGGCCAACAACCAAAATCTCACCTACCTCCTCCTGGTCTCCCTCCTGCTCTGCTTCCTCTGCTCCTTCCTCTTCATTGGTCGACCCAGGAAGCTCACCTGTCTCTTCCGACAATCTGCCTTTGCCATTCTCTTTTCCCTTGCAGTATCTTCTGTGTTGGCAAAAACTGTCATGGTGGTTCTGGCCTTCATGGCCACCAAACCAGGGAATAAGTCAAGAAAGCTCTTAGGGAAACCACTGACCAACTCCATTGTCTTAGCCTGTCCCCTGATCCAAGCAATTCTTTGTGCCACCTGGCTGGCAAAGTCACCCCCATTTCCCAACATGGACTTCCACTCTTTGGTAGGAGAGGTCATCTTGGAATGTAATGAAGGCTCAGCTTCAATGTTTTATGCTGTCCTTGCCTACCTGGGTTTCCTGCCCCTTGTGAGTTTTATCATGGCCTTTCTGGCTAGGAAATTGCCTGACAGCTTTAATGAAGCCAAGTTCATTACTTTCAGCATGCTGGTCTTTTGCAGTGTTTGGATCACCTTCCTCCCCACCTACCTGAGCACTAAAGGGAAGTCCATGGTAGCTGTGGAGATCTTCTCCATCTTGGCCTCTGGGGCTGGTCTCTTGGCTTGCATCTTTTTTCCCAAATGTTACATTATCCTACTTAGGCCCCATCTTAATTGTAGGGAAAGCATTATACGAAAGAAGAACACTTAATTAATGCAGAGGTCTGATTTTTTGTAGATTAATGAGGTATCATTAGAATGTAATATTTGTAAAAAAAAATAATGGGAAGAAGGAGGAACTTGTCAATTAAATAATTCCTTATCGATTCCTACAGGTGGTCACAATATACCAATTATCAGCAACAATTCCCATACTTTCTACCCCTCAATTTCTTCCAGTTGTCCCTATTGAGGCCCAGTGCTCTACATGGTAATAAAGCTGACATTGAAGATATTTTTATCATTTGAAGGAGGACATTTTCTCATTTTATTCACTTTTGTTGAATTTTATAGCAATTTTTAAAAGCATTTGATTCAGTATCAGTGCTTTTAAGCATATATTTTCATTTCTGTAGTCTCCAGACATGTTGTAGAATTCCCTACTACAATACAATGGTTTGTGGAGGTGGGGATTTAAACCTGTAGGCTTTAAATTCCCTCCACCCCAGTCAGTTCAACTGTGCTGCGACATCCATTGTAGCAGAGCTTTCCGGCATGAATGAGAGAAGAAGTGAGTGGTGTATAAAGTGTTTAAATGTTCTTTTGTGCGATTTCGTATCTTAGAGCTTCTCAGTAAACCATGGTGCCCTATGATATCTGCATGAACAGGATTTGCAGAGGCATAGCTCAACTGAGGCCCCACACCAAAAACAAATTGCATTTATGTTTTTCCCTCAAAATCTCCTGTTGGGAGAAATAGCCATCTGGTTCAGTTCGAAGCCAGGAGAAAGGCCTTCGAGACAAAATGGAGGCTGGAGGTTGATTGGAAAGAGGGTCCATTTATTGATGAAGCAGAAGCCCATGGCTGGCTCTGGACAACTGACCCCATAGAGTTGAGAGAGGGTGGCAATTGTACAATCTCTTGGGCTTTGAACTTGAGCTTCCTGTTCCTGTGCAAGAACATGTTCTCCAGTAACATTGAATTGCTAACTGGAGCATATAAAACCTTTGCCAGACCATTTCTTGAATACAGCTCATCTGCCTGGAACCCACACTGTATGTCAGATATTAACATGATTGAGCAGGTTCAGAAGTATTTCTTGAGAAGAGTACTCTACTCCTCTACTCATAATAGAATTCCCTATGCCTCCAGGCTTAAAATTTTGGGCTTGGACAATCTGGAACTGCACCACCTGCAGTTTGATCTAAGCATAGTGCACAAAATTGTCTGCTACAACATCTTGCCTGTCAATGACTTCTTCAGCTTCAACCACAACAATACACAAGCACATAACAGATACATACAAGGTAAACCACTCCAAACTCAATTGCAGAAAATACTACTTCAGCCAAAGACTGGTCAACTTTACTTCCTATTTACTTCCTTTGTTTATGTTCATACCTATACTTGTTACGTTGTACATGTTTGACAAACAAATAAAATAAAACAAATAAAAATAAATACATGTATTCTATTGGCTGTTATAGGGGTCATAGCTGGCTGTGTAGGTTTTCTGAGCTAAGTTTGGTTGAAGTTTGGAGAGTGATGCAATGTCCCCAGGACATTGTGCAATGCATTGAGCCCTGTTGCTAGATAATCCTACTATGTCCTAGAGGGTCATGTCTTAATCCTATCACCCTAGAGCTGGGGGTCCTTTGTTTTGTAGATAGGCTGGTCCAATCTTTCCCAATGGGCACAAAATATATGCTTGGGGAAGGGAGATTGAGTCTGCTTTCCATCTTTTAAGAAAAACATGTTTCTCCACTTCTCATCCAGGGAAATATAATATTCTGCCTTTTTAATATTTCTCAAAAAATTTCATTCTTCTAGGAGAAGGGTGGGTACTAACTTTCTACATTCCCAAGATGTGATGGTCATTCCAGCCTCTTACATAAAGCCAGCAGAAAACCTCTCAGTGAGAGGTGAGCCAGCAAATAATTCATTTCCCATGACATGTAGGAATTTGAAGGTAACAATCAGTACTTTGAATTGTACTTGCATGAAATCAAACAAATAATCAAAACTTCAGTAAAGTTTTCCCCTATCCAGTTGCATCTGACTAAAAGAGGTAGAGCTCTTCTCCATTTATCACAATCAAACAATCAGAAAAGAGCTGAAAGGAACCTTAGAGGCCTACTAGTCCAACCCCAGGGGTTCAAGCAGGAGACCGTATACTCATGGTCGCAAGCAGGTGGAATGCAGAGCCCTCTCTGTGTGCACGCACACCGTCATCCCAGCTCAGGTGTGCTATGCATGCGTGCACGCCTCCCGCCAGCCAGCTGGTTTTGGGGTCTCTGCTGTGCATGCAGGGGGTGGGGCACATACATGGGGGCAGGACACATGAGGAGGCAGGGTACACACATTACATTTCGGTATGCACACATGCGTGCTTTGGGCTCTCGGTGCCGAAAAAGTTTGCCATCCCTGCCTTATTCCATTTCAGACAAGTGGCTGTCCAGTCTCTTCTTCAAAACCTCCAGTGATGAAGCACCTACAACTTCTGAAGGTGAACTGTCCCACTGTTAGGAGGTTTCTCCTTAATGCCTGGTTGCTTTTCTCCTTGATTAGTTTCCATTTGTTATTTCATGTCCTGCCTTCTGGTCAGGAGTGGGATACCACTAGCTCGGACCAGTTTGGGTGAAACCCTTGCTCGGAAGATCAGCTAGCAGCGAACCGGTTTGCTGTGATGAGCACGTGGCCCTGCCTGCCCGGCCCTGCTTTTTCCTGTGCTTTATTTCCTTTTTTCAGAGCACAGCTGATTCGTGCGGCACCTCCGCTGTTTTATTCACAGGGGCTGCAGGAGAAGGTAAGTATTAGAGTTTTTTAAAACATGGAGTGCGTGTGCACACGGGATCAACAAACCGGTTGTTATACCAGTGGAATCCCACCTCTACTATTCTTCATCTGCTTTTGTCTCTAGGCCTTTAATTGTCTTAGTTTAGAAGAAACCCTCCCATATTACCACCTCTTACAATACTAGACTACACAGTATCAACAGTAGAGACCTTCAGATTTCTAGTTTCTATCAAGTCTCAAGACCTAAAATGGACACCTATCCTTACGATTTATACGGACTGTTTCCTCGTATGATTTGATTGCTTATTGTACCCTATGACTATTATTAAATGTTAAACCTTATGATTCTTTTTTTTTTTTGAACAAATTTTATTGATTTTCCAAAACAATACACAGACAAACAAAACATAAAATATAATGACATAAGAGTTTTTTTTCTTAAAAAGCCAATACAACATCTTATTTAAAGACAGAATTATTCCAAGTTATCACATTTCCAAACAAGCACAATTTGATATATATATTTACCTTATCTGTTCATCTTCATATCTTATCCCAAACTTCTCTTTATTACTTCCTTTCCTTCTATTTATTCAAATTATATCTCTTTAACTTTAGATTGTGTACATTTTTTATATCCATCTGTCTTATACATTTTCATTATTCTCTTCCAATAAAAAAAACAAACAAGACATAAAACATAAAAACATAAACATCTTTTCTGAAAGTTGCTTGATCCTGGGTTAAAACTCATCGTACAGACACCTCTTCAAAAATCATGTTCCTTTTATATATCATTCCATATCTTATTACCGTTTTCCATTTTCTATATAGCTTCTTCCTTTTTTTAACTCTCTTAATTTTATTCTACTTATCTCAGTTCAAGTCATAATATTTAACATTCTTTGTCTGTTCTCAGCTATCCATTCATTTTTTCTCTTTAAACAAAACCTCTCCTGTACACTAATTAGAGTATGACGCCTTTAACTCTTCCCCCTAACCTAATAATACTTAATATCACACATAACTTGTATTGGGATTCTGTTTAGCACATCCTAAAGTCACACAATATATTATATAAAAAGAAAAAGAAAAAAGAAAGAACGACAATAACAAAGAAATTTATAGATATATAATATAGGTAGTACCCCTGTCAAAACCATTTTAATCGTACCTATTGATACTTATTTATATATTTATATCTTAAACATTTTATTCTATAAATGCCTATAATAACACAATCTTATGTACTTTACAGAATCCCTTTTTCAATTAAGTTTACCCATTGTCTCTAAATAAATTTTGTTTCTTCAGATCTTGCTTCCCATCATTGAGACTTCTCACCCCTTCCTTTCCCCCTTGCTTATTCTTTTCCTTACCCTTTTTCCCCCTTTGTCTTTCCACCTCCCTTTTCTTTTTGTGCTTTCCCCCTTCCTGTTGTTTTCTAACCTTATATCTACCCTTCAACTCATTTTTATCTTTTTTGGTTGTTTTTTTAGGTTTTAAAATCCCTTTTTCCTTTTCCTCTTCCTCCTTCTTCTCCCCCAATAGGGTCACATGTTCATCAAAAATGGTTCCTTCTTTGTCCCAATTACCCTGCTGCGCAATCAATTCTCCATAGGAATGCACTGCCATTTCTAGAGATTGAAAAAGAATGTCCAAGGTATCTTTCCAGTCTTGTTCTTCCTTTTTATATTTTAGATATTCAGTTTTAAATTCATCCAAAAGTGGTGCCATTATAAAGAGGAGAAATTTTTCCCAAAACAACCACCCGAGTGTTTTTAAACAAAGAAAAAAAAGTTTCCCAAAAGACGCAAAGTCACCAAACAATCCAGATAGACTATTTCATTTAGCACTTTTTCTCTTCTTCCATTTCTTTTTCTGGGGTTGCTATTAAATCACAAAATTCCAATTATAGTATGTCTTTTGAAGTCTTATTAATGTTCAAATGGCTCTTTAAAATTCTAGGCAGTCTGCTCCTTATTTTCAACTTCTACTTCAATTTTTTTCCTCTCCCTTCCCACTCACAGCAGAAGAAAAAGTTTTCTTTAAATATTTAGAAATCCATATCCCTTTGGCATTAGCATAGTCTTTAGCATTTAGCATACCTTCAATGCGGGTTTCCGATTTCTCTCAAAGCTGTTCCGTTTGGAAGGAGAGTGAAAAGAAAAAAAGTTTTCCCTTTGATATCCATTCGCTGCTTACTCAGTCTGGGAGCAATGTGTCTTTAGTAGGTGTTAAATACCAGGATACTTTCACTGTTCCTTTGTCCCGGTCGGCAAAATCAGTTTCATTTCTTCACAAACCCCTCCAGCACATTCCTTTTCCCGGCTGAGCTCTTCTAAATGGCGGCCAGAGACCGCCGTTCAGTTGCCATCGGAGAGGGAGATTTAGCCGGCTAGGGAAGAGAGATGCGATGTCTCTCGTCCCTGCCAGAACCCCCCAGTCTTCACCACCTTCTACAAAGGTGGCTTAGCCCCGAAGCCAAATGGCTCGAGGCACTCAGGCAGTGAACACAGGCAGAAACCGTGCACAGTCACGGAATCCTGCCTGCACCGAAGCACCACAAACCGGAAGTCGAGGAAACCTTATGATTCTTGACTCTTGACAAATGTATCTTTTCTTTTATGCACACAGAGAGCATTTGCACCAAGACAAATTCCCTGTGTGTCCAATCACACTTGGCCAATAATGAATTTTCTATTCTATTCTAGTTGTTCTTCTTTGCACCTTTTCCAAAGTCTCAACATCTTTTTTATTATCTGGGGACCAAAACTGGATGCTGTATTCCTGGTATGGTCTTCCTAAAGCTTCATGAAGTAGTACTAATACTTCATGTCATTTTGATCCTGTGCCTCTGTTTATACAACCAAGGATTGTATTGGCTTTTCTGGATGTTGCCACACATTGTTCCCAATATCAAGAAGATCCACGTGTATAAGTCCAATATTAAACTTCACCATGACCCTCAAGCCCATTTGCTCTGTGGATTAGCAACAAGAGACACAAACATGTATCTAAACAACATATATTACCCAGGTAGGACAATTGCTTTTCTTTGCAATTATCAAAACAACAGTAATTCTCAATGTGTCCCCTGTGGATTTCCACCCACAAAAATATTCCAAGATAGAATCTGCTTTAAAAAAAAACATGCACTGAGTTTCCCTACTGGGGCAGGACATGTCATTTACTTTGTCTTGCAAACAGCTAACTTAAGTCCTTGGTTTAGTGTGACTCAACTGGCCTTAACATTCTCTTTGGCCACAGCACAAACATAGGTAAGAGGAACCATGGTTGATATAAACTTCCCCGAAGACCATCCAGGTTACAGGCTCTATTCTGTTAAAACTCTGGTGAGATTTCAGATGCTAGCTGAAATTCTGTTTTTGCACAAATCTGGATTTCTGGGAAGGGGGCCAGAATGACTGAGCTGCCTCTCCTGCTGCTGCTGCTGCTCTTCTGGCTTTTGCCTCCAACTTCTGCAAAGAGGATTCCAGTCACTTGTGTATCAGCCAACACTTTCCAGGATCACCAAGAAGGCTATTACATGCCTGGCGATTTCATTATTGGTGGGGATTTGCTCCTGGCAAACATTCTTTACATCAATGACATAAACTTTAAACAAGACCCATCCAAGATTCCTTATGCACTAGTGTAAGTTTCACCAGGGGTGGAAAGAGATGTATGATGGTTTGCTTTGTTGTAGATTCAAGGTCTCATTTCAGAAATACTTGTCATCGTGATCGTTGCAAGTCCCAGTGTAGCTCAAACCTTTGTGCTTTTCACAATGAAGAGCCAAACTCAGAACATATCATCACCTTGATAGCGAGATGGTTGACATGCAAATGTTGTTGGTCTTGTTAGTTGCAAAGTCATGTCCAACCCATTACGACCTCATGGACAATGTTCCTCCAGGCCTTCCTGTCCTCTACCATCTTCTGGAGTTAATTTAAACTCACGCCGATTGCTTCAGGGACTTCATTCATCCACTCCCCTCCTTCTCTTCCATCTCCTTCTTCTCCTTCTCCTCCTCCTCCTCCTCCTCCTCCTCCTCCTCCTCCTCCTCCTCCTCCTCCTCCTTCTTCCCTCCATCTTTCCCAGCAGTAGGCTCTTCTTCAGCAAACCCTTCCTTCTCATTAGGTGGTCAAACTCTTTGAGCTTCATCTTCAGGATCTGGCCTTCTAAAGAGCAGTCAGGGTTGATCCTATTATCATTATTATAATTACTTTAATTTTTAAATACTCTCTAGTGTGATTGTAATGTGGTTTTGGGGGCATTGCGCTGGAGTAGCTTTCAAATTTCATTGAATTCGTTGAATGGAATGACCATATAGGTATTTTATTCTGTTCTGTTCTGTTCTGTTCTATTCTATTCTATCTCCTCTAGGACTGATGATTTGATCACCTTGCAGTCCAAGGGACTCTCAGGAGTCTTCTCCTCCAGCACCAGAGTCAAAGGCCTGTAAATATAATCAATGCACTTTAAGAAATATACTCTACAATTCTTGATCTTTTTGAAACTCATTTTCAGGAAGATGATAAACCACATTAAAAAGTGAGGAGGGTAAACAGATTTGAAACTGTGCTGGCCTGGAGAAAAAGTCAATCTATCATATTAATTGGTACAGAAAATCATGGTTAGGATTAGGGTTAAAACCAATAAAAGTCCATTCCTTTTCCAGTGTGGGACAATGAAAAAGAAACCTCAGTTTGGGAATTAGCAGTGCTCATGACTGATGGCCTTCAGTAAATGTATGCTGTCTCACACCTACATGTTGGAAGAAATATCCATCTGGTTCAGTTCCAAGCTGGGAGAAAAACATAGGGAAACATGGAGGCTGATTGGAAAGATGTTTTAATGATTAAAAAAACCACCAATGTTTATGGTTCTAGTGCAGCTGACCAGCTGGTTTGATGAGTACATGAAATTTTACAGTTTGTCCTACAGCATTTTGTAATGTAGAGGGTTGTTTTGTGTGTTTTATTTGATTTTAATTAGTTTGTCTTGTGAAGGCCCAGCCATGAGTCTAGAGTGCTGGCTTCCTTGGATTTTTAATCTTGTTTAACAAATGTAATTAATCCTACATGCTGGCTTCCTTGGGGTTTTAATCCTAACTTGAATGGATTACCAAATCTGCATTTCTAAAATGTGGCCTCCTCAATATCTGTTGGGGCTCTTAAGAAAGACTGTTTCCTGCCTCTAGGAAAAAAAAAAACATGTTTCTCCATTTCTCATTTAGGGAAATATAATATTCTGCTTTTTTAATATTTCTCAACATATTTCAGTTTCACAGTGGCCTTTCTGGCTAGAAAATTGCCTGACAGCTTTAATGAAGCCAAGTTCATTACTTTCAGCATGCTGGTCTTTTGCAGTGTTTGGATCACCTTCCTCCCCACCTACCTGAGCACCAAAGGGAAGTCCATGTTAGCCGTGGAGATCTTCTCCATCTTGGCCTCTGGGGCTGGTCTCTTGGCTTGCATCTGTTTTCCCAAATGTTACATTATCCTACTCAGGCCCCATCTTAATTGTAGGGAAAATATGATAAGAAACAAACATCTCTAACTAATGCAGGGATAGGCCACTTTTATAGTTTTGTGTATATTTAGAATATCATCTTTAAAATATCATGAAATGAAGGAAGATCTTCTCCATTTTGTAATTATTCATCAAATGCTGTGTCTAGTCACAGTATACCTCTTGTCTGCAACTATTACCCAGCCTTTTGTTTTCCATGTCTTCCAGTTATCCCCACTAACGTTCAGTGTATTGTATGGAAATAAAGCCTGATGTTAAAAGATAGAAGAGATATAAAAGATAGAAGTTAAAAGATAGAAGAGAATAAAGCAAGTCAGAAGAAAAAATAAGTATAGTGAATAAAAACATATAAAATAGATAAATATAGAAAAGAAATACAATTGAATAAAAGTAAAGGGAGAAATAATGAGAAACTTGAAAGGATATGTATGTGTTTATAAGGAGATGTGTCAATGGTGTATAAAATGTTTTATACGTTTTGTTAAAATTTACAATTAGCTTTCAGAAAAGAGGTTTTATGTTCTTATTTTTATGTTTTGTATGTCTTTAAAAATTAATAAAATTTGTTTTTTTAGAAAAAGATGTTTATAATTTCAAGGAGGACATATTCTCATTTTGTTCCTTTTAATGGAAACTTTTTAATATGTTAGTGTTTGAAAGAATTAGGTTCACTATCAGGGGTTTGGAGCATATATGCTGTCAGCTAGCCTGCTGCTAGCTGCCTTAGAAAAGCAGGGGATCAATGGAGGGTTTCATTGCAGCTTTGCATCTATGCCTTGGATTCAAGGCCATTCTTGCTGGCTCTTGTATTTGAAAATCTCTGCTGCCTAGTTACAAGGGGGATTGGGCTATACAGATTGTTTCTAGTTGCTGTTTTCCCGTGCTTTGCCTCAGAGCTTGCCTGGAACTGCTTGATTTCACTTTCATTGCTAGTAAAAGTCCTTTTCTCTAAATCTACGGAACCAAGGAAAAGGCGAGTTGTGAGGCAGGCACATAAGAAACAAGCTGACAAAAAAAACGTGTGAAGCCAAAAGAGTTTAAAGTAGATGATAGAGTCTACCTTACAGTCCACCCAGCCATCTAAAAACTTGGCCTTAAATACATGGGACCATTCCCCATTGTTAAAGTAATTAATCCAGTCACTATACAACTGGAGTTGCCCAAGAACCTTCAACGTATTCATGCTGTGTTTCACTGCAGTTTGTTGAAATCTGAAACTGTGTCACCCCTTTACCCTTCACCCATTCCATTTTCTTGAGATGAAAGAGTTTAAATCCTCCACCCATCATATTCAGCTGTTGTCCCTCATCAAT
>NW_020770690.1:8373-19682 GCF_900518735.1 Pseudonaja textilis | reverse complement strand
GAAGCAGGGGGATCCCATCTCTTTGGTCACTCACGCCAGACCAACGCAATCCTCTTGTATCATCATAACAAGCAAACATCTGCATCCAGTGGCTACACCATTCTGTCTCCTTGATGAATGGGTGTTGCCCACCATGAAACTGGGATGAAAAGGGCAGAGTTGGACCATGAAAATTAAGCAAATGAACTTGGATTGTTCTTGGTATAAACAAGTGATGGATTTCTCCAAGAAGTTCTAGATTTGTGGTCTTTGGAGCCAACCAAGGAATATGGCGGAAAGACAAGAGGCAGCTGATGGAAAAAAGCAAAAGGGCCTAAAATGGCAAAGTGACCATGCGTGAGATTTACTATGTGTTAAACTTACTGAACATTCCAAAAAGATAAAATATGAGTGGACCGATGATAAGATAGATGTCCATGCTTCAAATGAAGAAAAACAAGGCTTTGTGTATATTTCGATGTCCTTCGGGTGTTGTGATGGTCAGATAGGGCTCACGGTTTAGGAGCAGACTGAGCTCACTTTCAAAGGTTCCCCTAAAACTTGCGTGTTGTCAATATACACAGCAAACACACCCTCACAATATGTCCCCTTCCCAAGAATGGGGACAGACCCACCATGGTGCACTCAAAATAGAAAGGGATGAGGATACATTTTAGGATGGGAGATTTCTCCTGTGGCCCCTGGACCTAAACCCAAGACAATGTTTCAGAGATTCCTTAGCTCAGGTGTGGTACAGAGAAAAACAGGGGCAGTCGGGCCTAAAGAAGGTGCATCCTGTAAAACGGCATTTCCAGAACCTTTCATCTCCACCTTCATTCCTCAAATGAAACAATGGCATTGTTTATGGAGCCTACCCATCCTCTGGGAAACGCACAGCCTAATTTTTTTGCATGAGTTGCCGGTCAATTTGAGTGACAATTCTGACAATAATTGATTTAGGACTTGTTGGTTGTATTGGTCAATATTCGGGAGGCTTTGAGTTCTAATCCTCCATCAGGCAGGAAAACTTCCTGGGGGACTTTGAGCGGATCACCAGGAGACTTTTGAATTCCAGTCCTGCCTTAGTTCTTATTGAATTTGGGGTGGTAAATTTGGAAACATTTTCTCAGATTAATGTGAGATACTAAAATTGGAGATACCTAGAGTGTGAGATGGCCGAGTGTCCAATATTGTGGGTAGTGATAGAGGAAAGTGAAATTGTGGGATAATCGCTGTGGTGGGGATCAATTTTTTTTACTACTGGTTCTGTGGGCATGGGTTTGTGGGTGGGGCTTGGGCATGGCTTTGTGGGCGTGGCAGTGGAAAGTTACTTCAAAAGCCCATTCCTACCTCTCCCGACTAACCTGCTTTCCAGCTCCGTTCTCCTGTGCAGGGCAACCAATCCAGCCGATCAGCTGGGACTCAGTGGGAGACAGAGAAAAGATGGGGGCAAGGCCAGTCAGAGGCGGTATTTGCCAGTTCTCCGAACCACTCAAAATTTCCACTAACAGTTCTCCAGAACTGGTCAGAACCTACTGAATTCCACCTCTGGATAAACCCCTCTTCCATGTGGCACAAAGACACAAGTCTCTGCCTTCTTCTACTGCTTCTGCGAGAACCAGAGGGATTCGTGTGAATCTTAGACTGACCTTCTTCTGATCCAACAGAGCTTTTCTTATCTCCTTAAAATGGAATTTTCAAAGGGATCCTATTCAGAATTAGGAGCCTTTATGAGACAAAAAAATTGATTCCCAATTGATCAGCGATCTCTGTGGTTGGAGAGCAGAGCAGCTTCCATGGGTGCCTCTTCCTAGAAACCTAGAAGTCCCCTCCCCACTTATTCAGCCCCTTCTTGGAGCTGGATGAGCATTATGCAGCAATGAAAGGTTTGTGACCTGGTCAATCATGCGACTGCCTTGAGACAGGATCCCTGCAACCTCCTTCTGGGAAGAGTCCCAAGGTCCCCTTTCTCTGGAAATCTTCTCCAGCCCTTCAAAGACAAGAAAAGTTTGGAGGAGGAGGAGCAGAGAAATGGTTAAGGTACAAACTGTAGAGTGGAAAATTAAAGGGCCTGAAAATGGCTATTTTATTTCTCTGGTTGTTGAAAGAAAAGAAATATACAACAGAAATTTCCTTACATACTTATTTTTTTTATTTACTTTTTTTTTTTCTGTGAGGTACATACAATCCCAAACTGAAATCCCAGACAGCTGTTCTGCTGAATTCTTTCTGCAAAGGAGGTTTTATTGGGAAATCAAGAAAGACTCATAAGATGGATGAAGATTTCCATCATCAGTTGGGAGCCAGTCAAACACAGCATTTCACATCATTCTGGCATTTTTAGGGAGAGGATCAGGCAACCCGGCTGGTGTTTGGTTCCCACAGTTTCCTCCTGACCTCATTTCCTACTCATTCTCTCACACCCACCCACATGTTTAGCTGCTGTCAGTTGGAACGAGTACATCAATCATTTTTTAATAAGGTGTCAAGTTCAGTATCTGTTGCTGAACAGCTGAATTCCTCTCAATTTTACAGAGGTCTCTTTAGCAATATTTATTGAAAGGGGAGGGAACTACAAGAATTCCAGTTATTCAACAATTCCCCATTTTGAAACATACAGATATTATTTTCTTTGACTCCTGCATACTATCTAAATGGAAATCAAATAAAAGAAACATTAACAATACTTCCGCTATCATAATGATGCTATATCTCATGTTTTTACATTTGTTCTGGCTGTGAGATGCTCCTTTGTGTTCAGCTCTGGCCTCAGAAGGATAATGTAGCACTTGGGGATGAAGATGCAGCCCAGCAGACCAGCACTGGAGGCCAGAATGGAGAAGACCTGCACAGCCACCATGTGTTTCCCTTTGGTGCTGAGGTACGTGGGCACAAAAGTCACCCAAACACTGCAGAAGACCAGCATGCTGAAGGTGATCAGCTTGGCTTCATTGAACGCCCCAGGCAGATTCCTGGCCAGGAAAGCCACCGTGAAGCAGACGGTAGCCAGGAAGCCCATGTAGCTGAGGGTGACGTAGAACATGACAACGGCCCCTTGGTTGCATTGAAGGATGATCTCTCCAGGCTGGGAGTGGAGATCAGAGTCAGGGAAGGGGGGAGAAACTCCCAGCCAGATGGAGCAGATGATAACTTGGACACCAGAAGAAGACAGGATGATGGAGTTGGCCAAGCTCTTCCCCAACCATCTCTTTGCTTGGTTTCCTGGTTTTGTGGCCAGGAAAGCCAGCACCACTGTGATAGTTTTGGCCAAGAGAGAAGAAATGGCAACTGAGAAGATGATGCTGAAAACCGTTTGTCGGAGAAGGCAGGTGGCTTTCCTTGGTTGACCAATGAAGAGAGAAGAAGACAAGAAGCAAAGCAGGAGGGAGACCAGGAGGATGTAGGAGAGGTCCCGGTTGTTGGCTTTGACAAGGGGAGTTTCTCGGTATTTAATGAAGATGATTAAAACAAGGCCTGTGGTTAGGAACAAGAATAGGGCAAAAGAAACCAGGATGATGCCCAGAAGTTCTTCATAAGACAGGAAGGTTATCACTTTGGGGAAACATTGGACTCTTTCTTTATTTGGGAATTTGTCATCCGGACATTTGGTGCATTTTTCTGTATCTAAGAAAAAAAAACCCATATTTCTTTGTCCTTTGCATTTCAAGATATATTATACATTCTTTGGGAACAAGTGATTATCAGGAGCATTTTCCGGGATGGATTTCTTAATATCTCCAGAGACAAAATAAGTGTATCACTTGTTAAAAAAATACCTATGGTATATTTTTGATAGGCTATGAAATTGAGGGAAGGCTTAGGACTTGAACAATTTCCTTTGCAATGTTCAGAATATTGATAGGAACCTCCATTACTAAAGGTAAATAATGAATCAATTAATCTTTCTAGAGAAACGTATCTGTCAGTTGTCAATTCTTGTCATACTTGCCTCAGAGGATGCAGATCAAGTGACTGCTGAAAATAATTTGAAATAGCCATTGGAGCAGTGGTGATACGGGTGCAGCCAGAAACAGGCATAACTGTCCATGCCACCACATTGTGCATCTCGTATATCAGCAATACCTTTTCAGTGTTCCTCAAAGGGAACCCATGTAGACTGCATTGCAATTCTACTTTCAGGTGGTAGACCTAAAACCATTCCTCACATTTCAAGGAACTCAGGTGTTCCTGGAGAAGTCAATGTGGAAGGAAGGACACATTCAAGCTAAAAAGAAGGAATATTTTTTCTGGCAGTAGTAAAACTTGCCCAATCTGCCACAGCCACTTCTCTCTATCAGCCCTTCCTTCACAGTCTTTTTGTTCTTCTGTTTAGAGAAGAAACGGGGCATTTTGGAAATAAAGTAGAAACCAATTCAGTTTCAAAGTGTTTTTTAATTCCGAACTTTCATGACAATGCTCTCGATGGATCCAGTTCCACCAGTCCTCCCATTTTCTTCTGGTGTCACCCACCTTTCTGAGTGGAGAAGGTCCCCTCCGGACAAGGAACACAGTCATAACAGCAAATTGGCTCTCCTTCTCGAGCCCTCTTGACAAATCCAGGATGACAACTTTCCACACATTCAGATTGAGGAAAGGACTGAGCAGAAAAAAAAACAGGATTTCCAAAGGAAATGTGTCAGGACTCTCTGTCCATGGAAAATGGAGATAAAAATGCATATTGGACAAGATATTAGATATTAGCCTCTGGTCTTTACTTAAGTAAAGACAAAATCTCTCACTATTTCCAAATGGTTGGAGATATAACTTCTGAAAGATTCTTCCTTTAGTTCCTCTCTTTTGCTTTTGGCATCTCACATTGCCAAAAAAAAAGAGGACTTTATTAAATAGAAAAGTCTGGAGAGATGGAACCAGGGGTGGGATTGTACTGGTTCTGTCCAGTTCCATAGAACCAGTTAGGATTGTGCACAGTTCAGAGAACTGGCAAATTGCACCACTGACTGGCCCCGCCCCTCTCCACCAGCCCCTCCCCTCTGTGCCCAGTCAGTCCTTATCGTACATGCGTGGCATCGCCTGCAGCCTGCTTTTCCCCACTCGCCAGGCCAGCCATTGCTGCATGCCTTCCACTGTGGCCCTGCCTGATCTCCCTGAGTGAGGGAGGCTCTGCAAGCTCTGGGGCCCAGTCGCCTATCTGCCACTGCCGGTCACCTTTAACCCCCCCACCCCACTTGCCTTTTGCTGCCACCACCCGCCACCCTCATCCCCAGCAGGGAAGGCCCAGTATCTGTGGTGAATCCAGGTGAGAGGCGAGATGCAGACTGGTGGGGACCCGAGCTACATTTTGCTGTACTGGAAGACATGTGGAGAGTCTCGTGTCCTCCTACTGCTGAGAAAGCAAGAGAGTCTTTCCCGGCACAGCTCAGGGCAGCAGAGAGAAACTGGATTCAAGCGGGCTGCTTCTCTACCGCCCAGAGCCACCCATTTCCCCATTGGAGTGGAAGTTGCAAACTTTTCACTGTGCAGGGAAAGACTCTATTGCTTTCCCAGCAGCAGGAGAATATGAGTCTCTCCACAAGGGATTAGCTGGGATTCACGCAGGTGCTGGACCCTGCTGGCGGTGAGGCAGAGGTATGGGGGAGGGAGATCAGGGAGCATGGCCCATTTTCCTACCATCCCTTCCCCTCCTGCCCACAGCCCCATTGTTTGACCCAGAATAACCACCCCTGGTTGGCCCTGGCACGCCCACCCGGTTTCACCCATGTAGGCAACAGGCATCATCAGTTTGAAGTTGAGGGAGACTTTGGGGAAGGAGGTGGAGGGTCCTGCAGTGGCTGGTACAGGAGAGCCATGGAGAAGCAGGGAAGTGGCCTTCTAGTGGTCCAAGCTGGTGTTCAGGCTGGAGGCGGGCCAGGGGAAGTCAGACCATCAAGGGAAAGGGGGATTGCTAGGTGGAACCGCCCTCTCCTAGCAGAATTGGGACCATTGGGGTAGTCCTAGGGATTGGGTGAGTCGAGCCACAACTCATTGCCTTCTTAGCTCAGGGAATGGCCATTATGTGCAGGAGGAAGATTGCGGAGGGGGGAGGTCTAACTGAGCATCTCCCCCGGTGTCTTCACCGGATTATTTGGGCACATACAAGCGAGCACAGTTAAAGACACTGCTGTCGCATGTGAGCTCAGGCCTCAATCCTTGGCTCTGTAAAGCCAGCACCAAAGAAGTGGTCGATCAGATGAACCTGTGGTGCAATGCTCACTTGGATCTGGGCCACTCCAGGCCGTCTGACCTCAAAGCCCCTCAGGAGCTGCCGTTCCCAGGTCTCTACTCACCTGTGCTTGGTCACCCCCTCTTCACCTTGATGAAGCAACTGGCCCTGCCCCTCACCCTCCCCTCCCTTGCTTGCCCTGAGAAGGTAAGGGTGACGGTGGGGGATAGCGAAGCAGCCGGGTCCCTATCTTCCCAATTCTCTCTCCCACTCTCTGTGTGTGTGTGTCCCTGAAAGCATGGCCAAGCCAACAAGCTCTCCTTCGCACTCTTTGTTACTTTTTTCATTTCTTGTTTTTGGAATCCAGACTGGCTGAACAACAATCGCTAGACCACGGTGGAAGTGTCCCTTCGGGTGACATTTCTCCTCCTCCTCCTCCTCCTCCTCCTCCTCCTCCTCCTCCTCCTCCTCCTCCTCTTATAACCAGTAGTTATGGCCGGGAGGGTGCATGCGCACGGGGAGATGCTCCTCAAGCAAATGCCAAAGCACAGCAAAACCAGGTATGGGGTGGGTGGCTGCTCACTTGAGGAGTGAGCGTCTCCCCACACAACTGCACCCTTTTGATCCATCCACAGCTGCCAGGTGCAAGAGGAGGGGGAAGAGGAGGAGGACAAGGGTCACCTGAATGGACGCTTCCACCATGGTCTGGCAATCATTGTTCAGCAAGTCTGGATTCACAAAAGAAGAAATGAAAGAAGTAGCGAAGAAGACCAAGGAGAGCTTGCTGGCATGGCCCAGCCACAGCTTTGAGGGAGACACAAACACATTCACATTCACAGACACACACAAACACAGAGGAGGGGGGAAATAGGGAACCAGCCGCTTCGCTATCCCCCACCATCACCCTTACCTTCTAGCACTGCTCCATTTGGTGAACTATCTATGGTTTAGTATCTCCTTCAAACAGGTGAGAAACGCACAAGGGCTGGGGAATGTGTCACTAAGAGCTCCAGGTTTGTTTGCTCCTTGTGCCCAAAGTAGCAAAGAACAAGGGAATTCTGTTGACCAAGGCCTGAATTCAGATGAATTTGAATCATGATTGGATGGAGGTCCTTTTGGTCCCATTGGGAGAGAAGCTTCGTCCTGCTTGGAGGAAAGTGTCCCCTGAAAAGGCAGGTACGTAGTTGGGGAGGTTCTTAAAGAGACCAGACCTGGTCAGACTTATCCATGCCTCTCTTTTACACAAACACACACACATACAAAGTGAGTGGGGGGAGAGGGGAAGATAGGGAAAGAGTCAGAGAGAGAGAGAGAGACACACAGAGTGATACAGAGAGGGGAGAAAGAGAGAAAAAGAGGGAAATGAGAGAGGAAAAGAGAGAGAAGAAAGAAAACAGAAAGAGAAAGAAAAGAGAGAAAGGAAGCAAAAGGAAGGAAAGGGATAGAAAAAGAAAGGGAGAGGTGGAAGGAAGGGACAAAGAAAGAAAAAGAAAGGAAGAGACGGAGTGAGGAGAAAGTGAATGAGATATATGAATGGATAGATAAATACATGGAAGGAGGGAGGGAAGGAGATAGAAAGAAAGGAGAGGAAGGAAAGACACAAACCCTGGCCTCAGAAGACTCTTTAAAGCAGCACAACAGTCTAGGGCTGGCCTGCAAGGGATCTCAGAGGTCATTTAGTCCAACCCCCTTCTCCAGCAGGAGATCCTTACAGAATCAAAGAATAGCAGGGTTAGAAATGTGTGTGTGTTTGTGTGTTTGTGTTTATGGTTGTTAAAACTCCAAAAACAGGTCAAGCAGCTCTGGGGAGATCAGTCATAAATTAGAACACTTGCTAAGCAACTGGTCATTAAGCAAGGACCAATTGTATTTGGTTTGCAAATCACATGGCCACCTGGCCATGCCCACCCAGTCACATGGCCACCAAGCCACACCCATAAATTAAGCCACACCCACTGAACCGGTTGTTACAAAATTTGAATCCCACCCCTGGATGGAACTGAGAAAAGATTTCAGCATTAAGTGATAACTAGCTGGTTCCTTCTCAGGACCCCATTAAAATGCATTTCTCCCCTCTTCTTACACCCATAATTTTAAGGTGTGATATCAGAACAATCTTGATAATTTCAGGTCAACTGAAAGCCTTGGAGCTGCTTTCTAGGAGCAGAAGGCCCATTGCTCCATCCCAGGGAGGGTGAAAGGGAGGCATGGAGAGCTCTGGCTAGGTCTGGCCTCCTTAAGAGCCTCCCAGGTTATGGAGCTGCCCCTTCATGGGACACTTTTCCCCAGGCAGGAGGAGAGGAAGCTTCTTTCCCCCAATGGGGCCAAAAGGATCTCCGTCCAATCACGATTCAATCCCATCCGATACGGTCCAAGCCTGGATTCAGGCCCCGGTCAGCAGAATTGCTGCCTTCGTTGCTCTTCTGGGCAGAAGGAGGAAACAACCAGAAGCTACTAGGGACACATTCCCCAGCCCTTGTGGGTTTCTCACCTGTTTGATGGAGACCCTTAATTGTACGTGGTCCACAAAATGGAACAATATCGAAGCCTCCCAGGCAGCCTAAGAGGAGAAAATCCTGTTTCTCCTGCCCAGATTCAGTTCTCCGTGAAGGTCAATCACCTTTGGGGAATAGTATCAGCCCTCTTGAAATGGGACCTCAGGCTTTGGAAAACAGAGGAAAGACATCAAACTTTCTCCTACCTTGTTGAGCACCTTTAGCTGTGAAAGATAATCTTGGTTGATAGAAAGTCTCTGTCTTTTAAAATACACCAGAGTTTCTCTCTTGAGATCATCCCTGGGAAGAACCAAGAAGCCCGAAATGCGCAGATCTGCTGCTACCTCTCCATTTGGGTCAATGTAGAGTTCAATGTCTGAAATATTGACAAATTCATTCTTCTCCAGGAAAGGATGGAACTAGAATGGGAACATGCAGCAATTTTAAAAGAAGAAAACTTTGTTTCTTATCCCAGACGCTTTTTCACATTTGAATCTTTCTTCTGTAGTTGTATAATTTACAAATATGCTTCATTAGGAAAATAGGTATTACCACTATCTTACAAGTGAACGAAAAAAGTTCACAAAAAATTGTCGATCATATTTTGACAATATAGATTTTGATAAAATATAGTTGAAAAACATAAAAAAGGAGATTTATGAACTCCCTGAAAGCAACAGGTTGCTTATCAGAAAAATCAATTTGTCAAGAAGAAAATTGTCAGGGTCATCCTCTCCCAGGAAGCCCAGACAGGAAACCTGAGCTAGGCCCACTTTGCTGTAATGCTGCACTGACAGGATTTGGGGAGTCAGAAAGCACAAATCTCCCACCGACCCTTTTTTTAATGCAGCTATAGGTGTCCTCCTCTTCTCTGCTTCTTCCCCAGGCAGAATCTCTCCTCCACCCCCCAAAAGTCATTCCCTCCTATCACGGCCCTTTCTAAATGGGTTGTGGGAAAGGGGGGGATATAACTTATGTGCTCTGTACAAGTCATCCTCACATATTATTTCATTTCCCAAATACATTATGGAAATACTGCTGGTATAACTCGATCTCAGGAAAGAGTAACAAACCATTTTGTGATGTGATCAGAAACCCAGTTAAGTGAGGGGTGGATGGCATGATAATTAAGTGGATAAAAACTGATTTAAAAATGGTACTCAAATAATATTTAGTTTTTTTAATCTTTGTCATGAAAGTGAGAAGATACAACATTTTATCATTAAGTCATCAATTTTTCTATGTTGTCGTTAATATAATAGGGTTGATAAATTGCTATTATACAAGATTTATAACAATTCTCAGGCAAATATACTTTTATGTTATTGAAGCATTACCAACTTTCCAGAAAAATATTTATGATTTCCTCCTAGAAACAACTGTATGACTAAAAAGCAATAGAAAACTATCTGGGTTTTAGGATTTGATAAATTATAGTATCTCATATAAGAACATTAATGATGCACTGGATGACGGATTGTGCCAAACTTGATAAGTATGCAAGGGAGCCAGTTTGGTCTACTGATTAAGCCTGTGAATTAGAAAGCAAGAGGCTGTGAGTTCGAGACCCTCCTTGGTCATGAAGCAGGCTAGGAGATTTGGGACCAGTCTCTCAGCCCAACTCAACTCACAGGGTTGTTGTTTTGGGGAAAATGAACACACAACTACTCATTGGTACTCAGTCCCCGTGGCTTCTGCAGGGAAGAGCTTTTAAGGATGGGGGATGAGTTAGTGCACTTAGTGAACTCAAACAAGGTCTCAAAGATCTGGAAATCCAAGAAGATGGGGCTGCTCTTCCCAAGAACGTTTATTTGAGCAGCCTTTAAAGCAACGAGATATTTATATCGAATAACCCTGCCAAGAGTCCAAAGGGAATTAACCTCTGAGAGCTGCAATGGAGTTCCCAGAGCCATTTCAGGGGGCTGATACAAAGAAAGAGCGCCTGAGCTGAGACTGGGGCCCTGTGGACAAGGGGCCACTCAAATTGCAGCTCACACAGAGGTGGTATTCAACCGGTTCTCACCAGCTCAGGTGAACCGGTGGTCACCCCTCATTGGCCACACCCCCGAACCAGGTCGCCGGCTTGTGCCAGTCACGTGTCCTAGCTTTCCCTACCACGTGGTGGCTGTGGGGCAGATTGGGCAGATGTCCCACGGCTGTTGCACATGTGCACTGTGTTTATCACTGCTACTCATGCAGTGCTCATGTCCAGCAATCCTGGGACATCCACCTGCCTGCCTGCCCTCCTGGATCACATTTTGTTCCTTCTCCTGGCAGATGCACCTCTTCTAGCCCGGCCCGGCCAGCCAGCAGTTGGGTGGGCGGACTTCCCGGGGCTTCTCACCCCCCTTGTCGTGATATGCCTGCAGGAGCCCCTCAGGCCAGCTGAGCTGAGAGCCGCCATTCCCAGGCTTCTACACTCCCGTGCTTGGTCGACAACTCTTCACCTTGCCTGAAGCAGCTGGCCCTGCCCCTCACCTTCCCCTCCCTCGCCTGGCCTGAGAACGTAAGGCAGACGGTGGGGGAATAGCGAAGAGGCTGGGTCCCTATCTTTCCCTCTCTCTCCCCGACTCTCTGTGTCTGTCTGTGTGTGTGAGAGAGACAGAGAGAGAGGGGTGGGGGCAAGAGAAGAAAGAAAGAAAGAAAGAAAGAAAGAAAGAAAGAAAGAAAGAAAG
>NW_020770689.1:0-19690 GCF_900518735.1 Pseudonaja textilis | reverse complement strand
CACTCATGCTCTGGTTCAGCCTCTCATTGCTCAAACTTAACATGCACTCTCTGTCCTTTTCTTACTAGGTGCTTTACTAGATTATTGGATTTCAGTGCTTATGGCTAAATATAACAGTAGATGGACAGGTAACAGGAAAAGTGTTAATATATGGTATTTTTATGTTCATTGTTTGTAAATGTGCTTAGGTTATAAGAGCTCTTGTATGGAGTTAATTGATGGGGCTTTTCTGACAAATATAGGGCATATACAAGAGTTCTTCATCCAGCTGTTTAAAAGTTCATATTCTAAGTATTTCTCTCCCTTATCAGGGATGCTCAGGTGGAGGCAATGTTTTAATTTAACATCCCGCCTTTATCATTTTTACAAATAACTCACAATGGAGAACATATCCAATACACTTTCCTTATTCTATTTTCCACACAGCAACAACCCTCCGAGGTGGGTTGTTCTGAGAGAAAGTAACTGGCCCAAGGTCACCCAGACAAATTTTAAGGCTAAAGTGGGATTTGAACTCACTTTCTACCCTGTTTGCTTTATTCATCAGACCAAACTGGCTTTCTTTAACTGGCATTAAATTAAGTTGGGAGTGAGGGAGCTATAAATAGAGAAATTCTTTAAGATTTAAAATTGGAAGGGCTGCAAAGGTTGCATTTACTTGGAACTGAGGAACAATTTTTTCTCCTTTTCATAAAAAAATGTTCCCTATATCAGGATTAGGTTTTTCGCTCATGCGCTGCATGATCATAGGGACATTCAAAGCAGGATACCAAGAAGGAAGGCGATATGTAAATTTTCACCATTCCTCATCAATTATCTCATTCATACTAATTTAACCATCTCTTTATTCCAATCTGGGAATGTGAAGAAGTCAATATTTTATAATTTATTTATTAGGGGAGGGGGGAGAATTTCTCAAAAGGAGGGGTAAGCAGAAGTTAAAGTTATAGCATTCACGTATCCTAATTTTCTCCTGCTTCTTTTCATTTTGCAGGTTTCATTACTTTTGGGGTCCTTCCCTACCTCTCTGACAGAGTGAAGCTGTATATAGCCCTGAACCCACCCTACACCCTGGAAGATACTGCTGGGTTGCTTGGTAGACTTGCAAAAATTCCACGTGAACTGAGAGAAGTAGGTTTTTATTGATTTAGTTCCTTTACCTGTATTCTGCCATCTCTAGCTTTAAGTGACTAGCCTAACATGATTTTAACGCCCCCAACTCTGTATGTCAGTCTTATTGTTAATAAACAATTGTGAATATTAATGGTAACTAGACAACCTGGGACAACCTGTATTGGGTCCTGGTCAAGGCTGACTAGCAGGGCAGAAGCAGAAAGGGACTGGCGAAGAGTGTGAGGGAGTCAACCTAAGCAGCTTGTGAACTCTCCAGTGACTTACTCCCTGAAAGCTATCCAAGAAAGAAGCCGCAAGGCCAAACCCCCAGCTGGGTTCTCACAGTTAACCATGGTCACGTGATCCTCACTGATTTTCCCTCTGCAAGAATCTTTGGCTTTCCCATTGATTTGTGGGAAGATGTCAGGGAATGTTGTAAATGAGGATCATGTGTCATCATTTCAGACCTACTTCTTTCCCAAAACAGAGAAACAGAGTGATCACAAGCAGTCAAAAAGAAGTGAGAGCAGGATCGATATCCAACTTCCTGTAAGCTTTGCCATTAACTTTCATTTTGAAAAACTGATGGTGAGCATCAGAAACCAACCTTCCTCCCTCCCTCTTTATCTTCCATCCTTTCTTAGTTTCCTCCCTCCATTCGTTTCCCCTCCCCTCTCCTCCCCTCCCCTTCCCAACAGACAGGTAAGTGGTTGCTACTAGGTGAAGGTGGAAGAAAGGGATTTGAAAATGAGGATCACATAACAGCATTTAAGCAGCTGCAGCCCTGAAGCCTATACAGCCGGGGTCTACAAACTTGACAGCTTTAAGACTTGTGGACTACAACCAGGGGTGGAATTCAACTGGCATTACTACCGATTCGGTGATTACATTTTGCGTGAGTGTACAAGTAACCCTAGGATGTGCTGCCCAGACAGCTGAAAAGTGATGAATGCAGGTGCGCAGTGTTCAAAAAGCCTCTTTTTCAGGGGTGGGATTCTGCCAATTCACACCTATTTGCTAGAACCGGTTGTTAATATTCTAAGCAGTTCAGAGAATCCGTTATTAGAAGAAATCTCCTTTTATTTTTTTCCACTTTACTGGCCTAATCCTGTAAGGAAGGCAGGAAGGAAACATTCTGGTGTTGCTTACAGAAACTGCCTCTCCGTTGAGCCTTATTACATTCTTGGCAGGACTAGACTTCCTGTCTCAGGAACTTCTCTGGAGGTTTTTTTTCCCCTGCTTTGCTGGTACTTTGCTTATGTGGAGTGACCACTCAAAGTTACAATGGCACTGAAAAAAGTGACTTATGACCCTTTTTCACACTTATGACTGTTGCAGCATCCCCACAGTCATGAGAGGCCAGGTGAGGAGATGTGTGCCTCGATGTGAGTGATATTGAGTTGGCCACACCCAGCCAGTCACATGACCACCAAACCACACGCACCCAGTTACATGACCACCAAGCCACACCCACCAATAAGCCATGCCTACAGAACCGGTTGTTAAAAAATTTGAATCCCACCTCTGCTTTTTTTCCCTGCTTTTTCAACCTCCGCTGTGTTGCACAAAGCAGGAAATAAAGGACAGGTACCAGATGGGTGGGCCAACAGAAGCAGACACAGAACCGGTTCAGGGTCTGCTGCTCTTCAGAGTAGAATCCAGTCTCTATAGACTGGTTCTATAGAGCCGGGCAGAACCGGTAACATCCCACCCCTGACTACAACTCCCAGAATTCTTCCTCCAGTCATGTCAGCTCGGGAATCCTGGGACCTGAAGTCCACAAATCTTAAACTTGCCAAGCTGCTATACAGCTTTCTCAAATATGATTCCCTTGGGAATAATAGGGACTTCATTTGATAATTTAGTCCAACTGAGGTATGTTTGTTGTCAATGTTTTGCTCTGTTAAAGGTTGCAGAAACAGTAGTTTTAATAGTGTGTAACTAAAATATAGCCATTTTTATTTTACAGCTAGTATTGGGCACTAAAGAACTTTGCCTTCTTAGTGAGAGACTAAAAACCATGTTGGCCTATGCATGCAGCTATCCAGTAATTGACAAGCTTTGTGTCCTGTTCAGTTCCTTTACAGGAGAAAATGTTAAAAACCTAAACGCTGTAAGTAAATTCTATTTTTATTTAGACTTTCTACAAAGGAAGTAAGTGTTAACCAAATGAGATCAGGAAACCAATGTCCCACTGGAAGACTAGGATATAGTTTAACAACAGTATATCTCAACGCTTGCTAGCTTGACAGACTCCCAGAAATCAAGGTTGAAAAACACTGCTGTAGCAGAATCTTTAGCAGAAGGTCCACCTGTGTTTTTCCTTCCCCTCTCCAGGGAGTCCAAGAAGCTTGGGGGAATCTTTCTGAGTCAATTTTCATGCATCCATATTTTTTTCTGCACTTGCTGTTTTTCTAACCACTTCTGGCTGCTTTCTTAACTTCATCATCATCATGGCTCCCTACAAGAGAGGAAGAAGTACCAAAAAAAACCCCACAATGAGTAAAATATATACTTACAGCAACATCCCCTCACATATTGTATGGTTTTTTTTAAAAAAAAAAACCTAGTCATTAATAATCTAGGACATTTTCAACTTCTATTTTAAAGATATCTTTTCTCCATCCAGTCTTTGTTTAACAACCATGATTGGGACCAGCAACTTGGCTGTTATTTAACCGTTGCTAAGTGACATCACAACTGCATTTACATTCTTACTTCAACTTTCCTTTGCTTTCCAAACTTCTTAAAGTCACTTTTTTTATCCCTGGCAAAACTGCAAATGAAGCAATTTCTAAACAAGAACTATGCGTATTTAGATTTTCTCAGTGTAATGACTAGAGCACGTAATCTTGAAACTCTTCCTTTCAGGCAATCAATTTTCTTAGAACATTAACTGTCAAGGCCAAGCCCAGTGATAACAAAGCAAAATCCTATCCAGTACAATATTTTATTTGTTTATGCCTAATAGACAGAATCTTGCCAAACTAAAATTATATATTTTCTATCTACTAGGTATATCCTGAGATACTCTACTTTGTAGCTGCCCTTAATTCCTTTAGTCCTGCCCCATCCAGCTTGGGACTGTTCAGCCTCTTAATCTGGGTCTCTCTGTGTATTCTGATTCCCCTCCCTTGGGATTCATACAAGCCTTTTATTAATTTATCTATTTATTTATTTATGAAGAATGAATTAGATAACAAATATAATTAGAACATGATTATGATTACATGAAATGGGTACGAATAAAAGGAGACATTAGGACTGGTAGGCATGTTGGTGCACTTGGACTTCCTTTCCATCCCATTGAGTCCCACAGCCTCCACCTCCTCTCCTGTCACTTACATTTTTGCTAAATCTCCTTCTGGAATCAAGCACTATGGAGTTTTGGAGCCCCGGAGTTCATACTGGGGAAAGAGAGTCTGTCCCTAGACCTCCCTGTGTGTGTTCCTGTCTTGGAAGCAGGCAGAGTGTAGGGAGTGGCTGCAATGAATGGCGGCTTCAGAAGGAGATTTACAAAAAGGCTATCCCCTAAAATTCGCATATGGTTGGAAAAAATGACAAAGAAACATATAGATTTAAAGCTAGAGATTTTTTAATTGGGAATCTTACCTGATACATACAAAAAAAATTGAAATATTTGATTGTAAATGTATTAACAGCGGCTAGGATTGTATTTGCTAAAAATTGGAAGAGTGAGAAAATACATTTGAAATTAGAGAACAAGAAGATAAACAATTCTATGAAGTTTGGGACCTTTTCTATCAATGGCTAGATGATAAAATATAATAATGGAATATTTAGAACCTTTGGAAATAATGAATACATATTTCTTTTTTTTCTTTGATACTATCTTTATAAAATTCTATTAAGATAGACTTGGTATGACTTATTTGCTATAAAATAAATTAAGTAAACTATAGTTATCTCATTAAAGTATGAACTAATAAAATTATAGTCAAATGATTGTTTAATAATATCAGGCTATATAATTGTTGATTGATAATATGAGCTATTATGTAATATAACTACAATGGAGACTATGAAATGGATGCACAAAAAAAAGTGGTAAACCAACCGACACACTGTCTGTAAACTCATGAAGGAAAGGATGATGTTTTTATGTTTTATGAGTTTTTGTTTGTTGTTAAAATTAATAAAATTGTTTTCAAGGGGAAAAAAAAAAGGCTACCCAGTAAATAAGGATGGGGAAGAAGGGGTGGGACCCAGCACTTGGCTCAAGAGGCAAGTCTCTTGGTGACCCAGTGAGGCAAGAAATCAGCCCAAGGCCTTCTAGATCCTGTCAGAGTGGAAACGGGAGGGAAGAAAAATATGCAGGAAGGATGTTGCAGCATCTCTCTATTTGCTTGCCTGATTTTTGTTCACATAACCATAGTTCATTGCAGTGGTCATAAGTCCCCTCATTCAACTCCATTGCAATCCTGAAAAATCCAAATAATAATGGTCTTGGTCTATCATAATAAAATTGTCTTTCTGGGCGATTTACTCAGCTCCAAAAGCTTTAGACAATATACATTCAGTTCCCGGCCCCTCATAGTGTTTCTTTCCTTAAATAATCCTGTGATAGTTTCATCTAAAAGTTAGCAATTGGCCTAAAGCTAACCACTGAACTTCCTGTCTGATGCTGAACCTGATCTCTGCTGTAACCAGAGCCTACAGTCAGGGGTGACCGCAAGAAGCTAAGGGAGCTGAGATGCATACAATTATACAACTCAAGTCCTATCCCTTTGTAATCACCTACAACATAATGTACTTTACAAAACCAACACACCAGCAACACTGCTACCCTTCAAAAAGACCTTGACTATGTGACAGAATGGTCAAAGAAGTGGCAACTTCAAATCTGAACCAAAAAATGCTCATCAGAAAATACAAGCTGGATGGACACAACCTTGTAGACAACACTCACTCTGTCAAGGACCTTGGATTACTCATCTGTAATGATCTAAGTGTCAGAGCCCCCTGTAACAATATTGCCAAAAAGGCATTAAGAGTTGTTAACCTAATGCTGCATAACTTTTTCTCTGATAATATTGTGCTGCCAACTAGAGCGTATAAAACATTTGCTAGACCAATTCTTGAATACAGATCATCTGTCTGGAACCCACACTGCATATCAGACATTAATACAATTGTGAGAATCCAGAGATATTTCACAAGAAGAGTCCTTCACTCTTTTCTTTGCAACAGAATACCTCATACCACCAGACTTGAAATTTTGGGCATAGAAAACTTAGAACTACACTGCCTTTGCTCTGACCTAAGCATACTACACTAATTTATCTGCTACAATTTTCTACCTGTCAATGACAACTTCAGCTTCAATCATAATACATGAGCACAAAATAGATACAAACTTACGCGCTAAAATTGACTGCAGAGTTGGCAATGCCTGGAATGTACTACCTGATTCTGTGGTTTCTTCCCCAAACCCCCAAAACTTTATCCTTAGATTGTCTACTGTTGACATCACCCAATTCCTAAGTGGTCTGTAAGGGGCGTGCATAAGCGTACCAATGTGCCTACCATCCCTGTCCTAATGCCTCCCTTTTATTTGTACCTATTTCATGTAATCCTAATTATGTTCTAATTATACTTGTTATCTAATACATGCTTGAAAAAATATATAAATAAAATAGATTGATAGATAGATAGTCGCACCCTTCATTATGGCCCACACGGCACCACACTGCTAATGCCCAGCCTGCACTTTGACACAGAATAAATATATCATCATTAACCAATATTTATAGTTGAGCTAAGGATAAGTTGATCTGAATCCGCTTGTCTAGTCCGAAATCTGAATAATTACGTCATGTGTGTTCTTCTACAGACAACATAAGGCAGATCAATTATGTTGTGTTTTCTGTATTGCTAAAATGGATAACCACTTAAATATTTTGCAAACCCTCTCCTGTTTCTATTTTATAACGTGAAACAATAAAAAAAATGTCTTCATATATTTCCTTTGTGTATAAATTTAAATTCTTTTTGTTTTGCAGAGTCGGGTAGATGTATATATTGCAACAAATCCTGATTATTCATCTGTAAAAACCTTGACTCACTGGATTCAGGTAAAATATGAATTTCATTTGTTAGTTACTTTTGAGGCAAATAAAAATTGAGACATTATTTAACTAAGTGGTTGGTATAGGTACAAAAGACACGATAACCAGATTTATTTACTGGATTATGTAATTTTAACACCTTTTCCTGTCTGTCCTTGGAAAACAAAATGTTGTGGTATAGAGTCCCCTTCACCACATTGTGGTGCACTGTACCTTGATCCAGGAACATGGCTATCTAAGTCTCCTTTTCCTTGCAGCTCTTAGACATAACATCAAATATCAAATGATTTGATATTTAATTTTAAAAACAAAATAAAATTGGAGCCAATGCAATGTTTCTACTTCTAATGCATTTCTGGGAAATCCAAATAAGATAATAGAACAACCATTTCATTAATTATGTAAAATTTATATTTACCAACAAAAAAAGGAGACTAGTATAGATCTATTTAGCTTTTGCGACAAACTATTTTTGTGATCAATATAGATTTACATTAATGGTTTGGGCCTGGGAGACAAAACTCTCCTGAGTTATATGCATGTTTTTTGTTTGTTGTTTTTTCTGGTTATTTAAGGACCTGTTTTTATTGCTTTTGATTTCATTATACACTGCCCAGGGCCACAATTGAGAGATAGGTAGCTATATAAATTTGATAAATAAAAATAAATATACTTAAACCTACATCTTGACATTATTACAATATAAATAAATTTTCAAAATCTAGGAGGAAATTATTTCCTAAAACCATTCTTTCATTATACTTAGCCTTGTAGAAGCCTGTTCAGAACCAGTCTAAAGTACCGCTAGTTTTCCAAGAAGTTTTATTTTTTATTTAAGATTAAGATTTCACTCTACATTTTTGGTCAGTTCCTTTTATGAGTTTTGCGGTCTCCCTCTTCTTCACCACCTCTATGGGGTGGCTTAGCACTGAAACCAGCTGGCTAAGGGCGCTTCAGTGGCGAGCACAGATCAAACCTGCGCATGATTGCAGATTTCGGTCTGTCACTGAAAAAGCTCAAACCAGTGTTCAGAAAATCTTGTGTATATATCTGAAGGTCTATCATGTTAATATATTTCAAAACCAATGTTTAAATTTGGAATAATATTTTAATTTCCCTTTAGGTTGTACGTTCTGTGGAATTTAAATACTATGACTATGGTTATAAGAACATGGAAGTATACAACATGGTAAGAAAAAAATATGATGGTGATAGGTATTTGTCATTTTTTTTAACGATTGTTGACTTCCTCTAACTTATCCTACAGCTATGAATACTTCAAAATTAAACAAGCAAAGTTACTTGAGATGTGAATTATACAATATATATGTAACCATGTAGATATTTATATCCTTCCATTTTGTGGGGAAGGCAAGAGGGGTAGCTATCCATCTTTCAGACAATCTCCTGAGTCTTACAGAGGACACTGGTAATGTCCTGATGGAGCTTCAAGTAAGCAGAGTCCCACTTCTCAATTTGACCATACAATTTCTTTAGAAGAAACTGCCTGAAACCCTACATTTAACTAGGATGGTCTTAACGATCATTATGGCCACAGGCAAAGCAGCGTACTGGGGCCCCTACAACAAATATTCACAGGAATAAAAATGTTAATGATCAATTAACATCAATTAACATTAACATATCAATTAACATTTGATTGCAATAATCAATAAAATTAAACATATATTTGCATAGTATATGTATAATATATTTGTATGATCCAAGGTGCATTGAAGGGTTAACATGCACAGATTAGTATTAGGCTCCTATGCTCGCAGGGCCCAGGGGCCATTAGGCCCATGCATTAAGACAGCCCTGCATTTAACCTTCCTTTCTTTATCTCAAAGCAAATTAGATCTTTTTTTCTGTTTCTTCCTGTTTTATTTGAATTCAAAAACTGTAAAAAAAAATTCAAGTGGTAGAGCCTTAGAACAGTAATATCACCATAGAACTGGAGCAGAGCAGCAATCCATGGACAAAAAAATGTGGTGGTAACTCCATTTCCCATCCACCAGGATTCCTGGCTACTTCTCCTTAGCTATGGTACAGAAAGGTAAAATTGAGATAGTTCTCTCCATACTCCAGTCCTGCGGATAGATAGATATTCAGTATTGAGAGCAAAGGATGCATAAAGCTCATAGCAATAGTTCCAGTTGCAACCTTACTATAAAAAAGAAGTAATGGTGCTTTTCTAGCGAAAGACTATATAACCCTGGTTTGAACTGCACACTGCAGTTGGTTGAAGGGTTTAACCTCAAAGGAGGTAGTCTTAGAAAGGGAATGGACAGGTAGAAAGTAAAATATCTGATTAGACCTCATTTGAACTTCAAACCCAAGATCAGTTACTACAGGTAGAATACCTGATGTACAGTAATCTAACAGGTCATCTCAGGTCATGAGACCCACTTTTCAGTGGTGGGATTCAACTTTTATTTTCCACCAGTTCTGTGGGCGTGACTTGGTGCAGGTGCTTGGTGCATGCCTGTATGCTTCATGCACGCAGAGGGTTTGATACTCACCTTCTGCAATCCTACACTCTCCCTGTGTTTTCAACCGCTGACGTGCAGCAATCCGCTGTCTGTGCAAAGCAGCTGAGCTTCAAAACCAAGAAACCAAGATCAGTATAGAGGCGGGGAGGGTGGAAGGGCCCAGCAGTTGATCATCGTAGAAAACCGGCTCGCTCACAGATGATCCTCAGAGCTACCAGTTTGACCGAACTGGTCCAAACTGGCAAAATACCACCACTGAGCCTTTCAGTGGGGAATAGGACAAATAGAGGCTGACAAAAAGACATTCCCTACTATGACATTCCTCCCTTGGAACTTGCTCTCCCAAAGTGAGGATGGTTCCTTTGCTAGTAAAAAGTTTGGACAACTGTTAACATGTATAACCATCAGGGACTGAGGAACAGGGTTGGGTTGCAATGTATTTTTTCTAGGTAATCAACAGTAAAATGCTAACATGATGAATATTGATCCATTGTGGAAAGTTTTCACAATTGCCTTCAGAATTATACTTTTATAATTTATTCTGTTTCTAATATATTTATAGTAAACCATCTAGACTGTTAAGACTAAATAAGTCCTTGATAATCAGTTAATCAATCTCACATACACTCAGAGAAGAAGTAATGATGCCATATTTCCCCAAAGAAGACCTCAGGTCTCTCCTTGTAAATAATTTTCCAGCCTGTTTAAACTTCAGTATCCTCCAAGAGCACCAGACATTTTTCATGGCTCAGTTAATAGCAGCATAACATTTAATGTCTTGATTGACCATCCCTCTCCTACCTGTGTAGTCTTGTGGCTAGATAATGATCCTTTAATTATGGATGTTAGCTTTCCTTAAACCTCTAAAATGAAGGCAGCATCATTTGATTGCAAGACCATAGAAGGAGGAGATGGGAAGCTTTTACTATTAATAGCTATTAGCTATTAAACAAAGCTATCAATGAAATCCTCTTGGTGTTGCTACCTTCCACCTTTTTGGATGCCACTATTTTGCAGTAGGTCATGTACTGGTCATAGCCCTGTTGTGATTGGCATGTAATTCTGACAGATGCCTATACCATGGGTTTAAGTAGTTGTAAACACTCCATGAATCCATTGGACAACTTCTCTGCACACTGGAAGTGAGTCCCAAATCACATTCTTTTTTTTTTCTCCTCTTTTCCTCCACAGACAACACCTCCATTTTATAAAATAGAAGATGTTACTGTGCCAGTAGGTGTGTGGAGTGCAGAAAAAGATGTTATTGTAACCAAAAAGAATATGGAATCATTGCTTGCTCACATCACTCATTTAGTTTTCTATAAGAATATTCCTGACTGGAGCCATTTTGATCCAGTCGTGGGTCTGGATGCTCCACAACGCTTGTATCCTGATGTGCTTGAATTGATGCAGAAGTACAAGGATTAATATCAGGGTTGGAGTTTCTGGGGAAAACAACATCTCAATCACTTACCTGTATCTTGAAAGAATCTAGATTTTTAAACTGAGGTGATTAAAAACCCTATTAGACATATCCTGTGTGTATTTTCCAACATTAAAGTAAATCTTTCAAGTTTTCTATTATTTCTCTAGTTCACTCCTTTGCTTCCTTGCATATTTTACAGAAATCCATTACTGTAAGTTTTTTGAGCAGGTTGTCAACCAACAAGATAGATCAGACTAGGAAACCAATAGGATGTAGGTCAGTATGTCCAAATCTCTGTGTACTTCAGCCTCCCTCCTTTTATCTTTGGATAAGATAAGTCTGTCTGTGATGTTTACTCACACTGCTTTCTTATCCACATCTCAGGTCCCCTTTTATCTGACCATTGCTTTGTTGTTGTTTCTTCTTTCTGTCCTCCAAGGCCATTCTCTTTCCCCTCTGAATCCATTTAAAAAAATAATTGTGTTTAGGATTAGGGTTAGAACAACACACAAGACCAAAGAAGGGATAGAAGAAAAGAGAAAAGAAGGAAAATTAAATATGACTTTTAAAATCTGGACAATTGGGAAAACAAACAATTGACAAATTAAAAGACTATAAAATGCTAAAGAACTTTAAAAATTATAAACTTAGGGGTCTTGGAGACAACTATGAGAATGATTAAGTTTCACTAATAACTGGATTGGGGGGAGTGTTTATTGAGTCATTGGAATTACAGAGGTATATTGAGTAATTGTTACTGAATTGAATTAAAATTGATTACCAGGACTAATAAAGAAATAATTAAGAAATAATTTTGATGCTTAAAAATATGCATGAAACTATAAAAAAAAATAAGGAGACAAGGGGAGTACCTAAAGATAAAGATGAGTGTAGAAGGCCTTAAACAATTGGGCGGGGGGGAAGAGGAACAAGATATCTGGAAAATAGATAAGAAGTTAGAAGAAACAGTGGAAGAGAAAAGTCAAATTGAGATGCAAGAAAAAAAGGTAATGGAGAGAAAGGACTGATAAGTTGGAATCAAGTAGATAACATTTAAAAAGCTTATAACAGTGTTGAAAGGCTGGCAAATGCCTTTCTTCTGAGGATTCAATTTTCCTGCTGGGAGAACTCCGGTGCAAGGATACAGACAACTGTACATTCCTACTCTGACTACTAATTAAGGAGATTTGGGTATTAATAGCCGATTCATCTGAGCTAATATAAGCAAGCAGGGAGATCCCGTTGCATTAGCATTTGTTCTTAAGTGCCAATTTTAAAAAGTGGATAAGAATTGGTTTAGCAAATGATGTGGCCTGCTGTTTCCAAGCACCTTCAAATAAATAACTTACCATGGTCATAAATTCTTGAGGATTCAAATGTCTTCCTCTTTCACATTGTTCTGATACATCTGTTTGCTAGAGTAAAGATGTTAAGGACTGAAACATCAACATCACGGCTCTGTGTTAAATAATTTGAAAAGCTGAATTATTACTGCCTTAAATTCTTGATTTCTCCATTTTTTAATATATGTAGGACTTTAAAAAAAATATTAATATCAAAATTAGATATCCAAAATTTTGGCAATAATATCAGACTGACCAAATGTATCATAGGGTAAAATGTTTATTTTGTGCAACATATTAAAACTACCATTACAATGTATAGGTTAGATGGAATTTAGGTAAACATATGGACAATATTACATCTTAGAAGGTTGTGGTATAATTTTGAGACTCTAAATAGCTCAAAATGTATATATGAAATAATAGAAAACACAAAAGCCCACAAAAAACTGACATAACAAGGAGAAAAATTTGCACATTTGCACAAGAATGCCTGCAATATTAGGAAAAAGACATACAAGAAGCTTATAGGAAAACATATTTACCCTTCTGATTCTGTTTTGTAACTGATTAAAGAAATAGGATTAATCAGTAATAAAAAAATGAGAGTTCAGCAAACCAGTTTAAGTGACCCATCGCTATTGGAGAAAATACTCATTCATGAGAAAATAACCTGTGTAACATTATAAAATGAAATACCAGTGAGAATTTCATTTAGTTGGTTTTTTATAAATTGAAAATATAAATTTGGAAATGATTTCATAAATGGAAAACTTGTAATTGTCTGAGTAAGGATGATAAGGTGAGGAGGAGGAGGAGGAGGAGGAGGAGGAGGAGGAGGAGGAGGAGGAGGAGGAGAGAACATTAAAACCATTATAAATACATTTGTATTCTTCAAGAGCTCTTGGTTTAAGATAGCAAAAGTCTGGATGACAAATGATATAAAATTCTGTCTGCACATTCGCACATTCTGGTACCCCGTTGTTATGACTCCCCTTCGAAATTCAAACGAACAAAACAGAAAGCAGCCGTTTCACAATTAAATCAAACGGAAAGAAGTCTTACAAGATAACGGCTGGCAGAAACCACAGTATAAATCTTTACTCTGTCTGGCAAACCAGTCCTGGCAATAAATCTCCAGTCTCAGAGCTTCTTGCTGTAACGTCCTCACTCAAATAGTCATTTTGTTCCTAGCAAAATGTACCAGCCCAGCTGTGTCCTTTTATACTCATTGAGGCAACGTGCTAATTTACTGACTCGCTCTCCTCATTCGCTTCAGCTGATTTTGCCTTCTCAACCGTCTTCTATTTTTTACATTTAACCACAAATTTTCCAAGTTCTCATCTCCACTAGAAGACTCTCTCAAAACTTCCCTGTCAGCCATTCCTGGCTGTTGATCAGATAAGGAACCAGAGGAGGTCAAAGGTCCTGACAATTCTAATACATCAGGTCTGTCGTCCTTTGTCACGTCCATCTCCTCATCCTGGTTATCAGTCCAATCACTAAGCCAGGCCGGCTCATATTTTTCTGCCATGACCTCCTCACTTGAACTCATATCAATCATAGGAGCTGAATCCAAGCCCAGAACCACAACACCCCATGTTCTTTGTTTTCGTGTTAAAGTATAAGTTGTTAAAATGCTATTGTTTGTTTATTTAATTGAATAGTCATAAGACCTTATCAGTAACATAATATAAATATATAAGATAAGTTAGATATATAAGAATACAGTAATAAAAACATATGTGGAAAACCAGGGAGTCAGAAATCGGATAATAGATCACCCTTGCAGGATACACCAATTTGTTCAATATATTGTGTTCTTAGGACCGCTGCCTTGATTATAAACTTAGCAGTCCTATGGACGATGTATACATTAGAGGCCCGGAAGTAATATAACAATCTGTGGTTTGATTCCCAGTGGATTGTTCTTTCCAGTAGAAATGATAAATATTTAAGCCTAATGGGGGCATATACTTGGCAGTTGAACAAGATGTGGGAAATATCTTCAATGGCAGATGAACCACATAAGCAGGTTCTCTCGTGGTATGGTACATGGTGGAAGCGCCCATGTCTGGACATGGAATCCAGTAACTCAAATCTGGCTCTGATATAGGCTCTTCTCTGTAATTATGGCATACCCATTGAAAGGTATTTTTCAGGTTGGAAGATGTTTTTATTCTTAGCTAACCATCTTAAGGATCTGTTTTTTGCAAATAATTCCATGTTAGTCTGGGCACTAATATCCAAGACTCTGTGTTTAAAAATTTCCCTTATCTGGGAAGATGGCTCTGTGGACTTGACTGGCCCAGGAGTTAAATTGGAACTTATTTAACTATTCAGTTAGGCATAGTTTGGGAAGTCTATCCGAATCCATTGATTGTATCTTTAGCCAGTATGTAAATGTTTTAATTATTAAGTGGCTATGTAAGGAGTGGATACCCAATTCCGCTCTGACTGCTGAAGCGGAAGTGTTCTTATAGTCCCCAATAAGTGTCTTAAAAAGTGGGTCTGTGTTTGTTCAAGTGTGGAGGCTTTATTAAAACCCCACAGTTCTGCACCATATGTCAGCATTGGAACTATTTTTGCCCTAAATACTTTCAACATAGGGGTCAGAGTGCCTGGGTAATTATAGTTAAATAATTTATATAATCTTTTGGTGCTTATCTCAGCTCTTAATGCACTGCTTTTAAAGTGATTAAACCAAGATCCCATATTAGTAAAGGCCACTCCTAAGTAGGTGTACTTGTTCAATTGATTCCCCATTAAACTGCCAATTATATTTCGTACTTTTTGTGCTGAAAACCAACACTTTGGATTTACTTTTATTAATATTTAAGAAATTCAAAATACAATAGGTATTCAGCTTATGCAACAGTCTCCTCAGGCCTATTTGTGAATGAGCCATTAATACCATGTCATCAGCATATAAAATAGTATTAATAAATTTATCAAGAATCTTTGGCATATGTAAATCTACTGCATGCAGGAATCCTGGTAAATCATTGACACAGAGATTGAAAAGCATTGGGGCTAAAATGCAGCCCTGTCTTACGCCAATATTGGTAGGTATGCTCTTAGACAGGGTTCCATTTATGCCAGTAGGGATTTTCACATGGGAATTTGAGTAAAGGGCCCTAACCAGAAAAGAGTCTGGGCTCCATGTTCAGGTCCGCCAGTTTCCTCCACAAGATATTTCTGTTTAACGAATCAAAAGCCACACTTAGATCAATAAATGCAGTGAATAATTTCTTACCCATTTTTAAATACCTTGTTACCAAGTGATATAATGTGAAACAATTATCTATGGTAGATTGCTCTGGGCTAAAGCCTGTTTGTTCCTCTGCCAAAAGATTATTCTCCATAACCCAGATTTCAATTTGCTCAACAAATGCTTTGCATACATTTTAGCAACAATTCCAATTAGGCTTATTGGTCTATAATTATTTGGATTGCCTGTATCTCCTTTTTTATGTAAGGGAACAATAATGGCCACTTCCCAACCCACAGGTATGCAGCCAGTATTGTTTATAAAGGTGAATAGCCCTGCTAACAAAGGCGCCCACCAGTCCATATAAGTCTTAAATAATTCTGGGGGCAAGAAATCTTCACCAGATACTGTATTAGCTTTTAATGATCGAATAATGGATTTAATTTCTGAAACAGAAACAGGGGGCCAGATAGGGAGATTTTCTAAAGTTAATAAACCATTGCTTTGGGTATGCATAGAGTCCTGATTGGATTTAAAAAGATTAGAATAAAAATTCTCCCAGGTTGAAGCAGGAATGGGGATATCAAAATAAAATTTACATTCCTTCAATATACCTGAGACAGCATTCCAAAAGAAAGCTGAATTTGACCCTTTTGCCCAAATTTCCAAGTCCGACCATAATTTAGTCCTAAAGGTAGCCTTCTTCGATGCTATCAATTTCTTATAATCACGCCTAATTTTCAACATGTTGCTATAGTTTTTTGAGGTGGGACATTGCTGAACCCTACGCCTTGCAGCTCTCAAATATTTTCTACTGTACGAACAGTCAGAATCAAACCAACTAACTCCAACTTGTTGGCGGTTTCTTATCGGAAGTTTGACAGTAAGAAATTTCTTCAATGAATGACATAGATCGTCATAATGGGCCATAATATTATCTGAGCCTGAAGATGAATGAGAAATTAAGCTTCTCCAGATCTGAGGTTGTACAGAATCCAAAAAAATAGATAATGCTACAGTATCAGCTTTGGCCCATTTGAGTTTTCTATCCTGTCTCATTTCCAGGTTTGCAAAAAACCTTTTGCCACAAGATGAGTTTCTCTGTATATCTGAACTGCCTTGAAATAAAACTGAATTTGGTTGGTGATCACTACCTTCCCTCACATGGACTTGTATATCTGCGAACCTCTCAAGCTTATCTCTTGAAACACATATATAATCTAGAACGCTACTGGAGTTACTTGAATGATAAGTAAAAGGATATATAAAACCAAAGTCCTTATCTCCTATAATATAGAGGTTACAGTTATAAATCATAGAAACCAATTGTGTACCTGCAATATTTCTTTTATAATCACTGGAATATCAGGGAGGAATAGATAGTAAATAATCCTCAGGAATAACACCAGGATAAACAAAGTTATGTAAAGATGCCCCTACCCTGGCATTAAAATCTCCTGCCAAAACTAAAGTAACGTTAGGGTGTTGGACATTTAATTCTATAACTGTCTCTTCCAAATTTGCCCAGATATTAGGTGTATGATAAGGGAAGGAGTGAGGAGGGATATATATATATTCAGCAATATCAAACCAAAAGAACCATAGAAGAACTTGACAATTAAATGTGAAGCAGAAGCATCACCAAAGCCGAGCTTCTGGGCTTGCCAGCCCAACTCTGCTAAAATTGACAAGCTTCCAGAGGCCCTTCCTTTAGTCTTAGAGTTAACTGCAGGAATAGACCATGAATCAAAGCCAGGCAGATGAATCTGTTCTTCATCCATGGTCAGCCCGGTCTCCTGAAGGGCTATAAGATCAAAGTTTATCAAGAAATCCTCCAAGTCACTATCCATGGCTCTGGCATTCCAGCCAGCAATATTCCAGGACAATAGGTGAAAATAATCTACTTGCTTGTCATTTGTCATTATAGGGAGGGAATTAATGTGAGCATTGGAAGGGACACTAACATTTTCCAGTCATTCCACAGGAGTAATATTATCCAGGATTCCCTCAGAGTCAAAAAAGGCGCACTGGTTTGTTAGGTGTTTGCCTTCACTAATGCCAAATTGGTAAACAGACTCCAAATGCTTCTGAGGGCCAACAGCCTGTTGCAAAGGTATCATTGTAGGTTGGCCCAGTGGGATAGTGTCCGAGACCAAAGGGAGTAGCAACGAGCAGGTGGGGATCTCCTTATGATGCGGTTAACACCTATTCCAAGGTCTTCTATTTGTTGTTCTATTTGTTATTCCACAGTAATTGAGCAACCACTCTTTTAGTCTCACCTGTACACTTCTTTTACAGAGTTATTATTTGCAGCATCTATATGAAGAGGAATTTCATCAGAATTCTCAGAAGGAGCATTAATAACATCTGCAACTGGGATAGCAAATTCTATGGAAGGTTTTGCAGCTTTACGTGTGACTTCTAAAAGATCCTTAAAGTTGTCTAATCTTTTAATGATGCCTGCTTGTTCTAGCTCTGGCGAAGTACAAAAAGAATTAATCAGGCTTGACTCCAGTATCTCAGTACGCTGCTGGATAGGAGGTTGATTTTTCAAGTTGCCACTTCTCAAGGGTGTGGGAGAGATAACATCCTTAGAGTTAACAGCTTTAAAATTGTTGCAATTAGGCTTTCCGAAAGCAGTGCTCTTCTTGCCAATATGAGTTATTAAAGGTCTGATACCCTCCTTAATAAACACGCAAATAGGAAAAATTTCAAATTTACTAAGGAAAGAATTCATTTTAAACAGCATACTGGCTATAGTGGGTTGTTTAAAAGTCAGCAAAATCCATTTAAAAGTTCCTCTGGAAGGAAGCCATTCCACTCTCTGCAAATCCACCAACTGCCTTTCACAGTGAAGAAGCTGGCTAAGGGAAAGAATAACCTCATTTCTAAATCCCCACTTCCCTTTATTCGTTTGGTTATTTAAAATTTGTAAGGTAATCTGATGCTGCTGTAGATAACAGTTAAAACTTGTGTGCTTTTTATCCGAGACTTCTTGGGAGAGAGAACCTTGCTTAGCATGCACCTCTAGGTGAGGGAGTAGATCACATGTCAAGTTTTTTGTACTTTTAGTGAAACCCAAGTTAGCGTCCATTTTTGGATCAGCAAACTTAACAGTTGACTTTTAATGAGTCCACTTTATTGTTGACCTCAGTTAAAAGCTCAAAAGTAGTCAGCACTGTCTGTGCCGTCAGCATTCATTGCCTAGATATAAAATCAAAAAAGTTTTTATTTTGCAATTCCCCATACTCTTGTTGCAACAAACTCTCAGAGGCAACACTGACAACTGTTGTTTGAAAGGGGGAAGACTCCCCTGATAAAGAAGCAGAAATGTCCGGAAGCTGTGAGCTGTCTACCTCAGCTTGTAAGTCCCATTCCAGTGGATTGTATCTATTAGAAAGGCTAATAAGTGAGGGTGATAATTTATTACTTATGGCCGTTGACTGAATATCATTTAAAAAGTCATCCATTTTAAGTTGTTTGGTAGGGTTGCATAGGAACTGTGAAGCTGAAAGAGGACGCTCCCTCTTCTTCTGTTTCCTGTTGCTCATTGTGGGCCCCCCACAACCCAACATAGAAAGTAAACACTCTCCAAAAAAATTTTCCGAACTCTTCCGATCCTGCCTTTTGGGGGCTACAGGGTGGAGAAGGGGCTGCTGCAGGGTTCAAAGGCCCAGCGGCTTGTGAATAATAGTTGCTGGAAGACCTCCACGTAAGAATAGGATAGTACATTTTAAATGAATAGAGATGCCTTGTTATTATACTTTTAGATTAGAAATAAGTCTTCTGTGTTACTTCTGAAAACTGCTTACAACTTGTAAAATACCAGCTGCTTCAGCAGCAGATTATCTGTGCTTTCATTGACAGTACCCACATTGCTGGAGGTAGAGGAGGAGTTGCAGTTCCAACTTACTACTTTTTGCACACCTGTTCCCTCTTTATGCCTTCGTGTGAATGCCTTCTGGCATGTTTTTTAAACTTAATTGAGATTAAGGTTAATTAATCCTACTAACTGA
>NW_020770687.1:1002-19602 GCF_900518735.1 Pseudonaja textilis | reverse complement strand
GATGGATAGATCGCACCTGCAGAACTTACAGTCCATTCTTTATTTAAAAAAAATAAGAAAAATCAAAATATAAAGAATCTTGGTGTATTATAGGAACATGGTAAGATAACACAGGAATAGCAAGAAAATAAAAATAAAAAATTCCATCCATTCTATATTTTTCTCCCTATTTACCCAACGATCTAGTCCACAAGTTGTCACTTTCCTCCTTCTTAATGAGCTTTTATCTCAAGATTAATATTGCTAGAAAAGATGGGAAATGAAATTTCACTTCAGGCACAAGCAATTTTAAAATCCACTGCAATTAAGATCAATATATGGGATTATGACATAAAAGAGAATTCCAAACAGGGTCTACCCTTATCCTCAGGCAGAGATCAAGGGTGCCGATTGTCATTAGAAGACAGGCAACACTAGAGTTAAATGGCATTAACTTAGAAGTGGCACCAAACCCCATTGCTCTGGGTGACCTTCCCCAGCAATCTCTTGAGACAAGAGGCCACGTTGGAGGACAGCAGAAGTCAATTCCCTGTGTGCTGAATTCTCTTCCCCAGCATCACTTTCTGGACTTGCCCTGACAGGAAGGAAGGACCACAACTGAAACAGAACAATGATCCCAGGGGTGTATGTGTAATTTTTACTAACATGTTTTATTCCAGCCTCTCCTCTGCAGATGGAGCCCAGAAAAAGATCACGATCCCAAGAGGAGAAGTTGCTTCTTGCTGTAATTATGACCATCTGGGTCTTTGAGACCTGTGATGCTATATCTCCAGTTTTTGAATTTGATGCAGGCATTAGACTGAAGCCACATGCAAAGGATCTTGTATCAGAAAACGATAAATTCCTTGGGTGAAGCTCTCTGGGACCAAGTTTTGGGACAGGTGCAGGCTCTGCTCTTGATTGCACCTTTCTCTCCTTTGCAGATGAAACTGAGTGATTCTCTGTGTAGATCAGGAAAGCCATTGGCACTTCTCAGAGTCTTTGCATTTCTCCAACTGTTCCTGTTGTTTGTGTCAGAAACTGGAAGTGGATTGATTAAGGCCATGAATGATGGACCTCCTGCTTCTGCTTCTGCTGCTGCTGGTGTCCCCATCAGTCTGTGGGAAGCTGAGAAGGAAATGCCCATTGAGTTTGGAGCACCAGGATGGGAACAATCCATGGAGCTTTTACAGGCCAGGAGACCATCTCATTGGTGTGGTCACATCTGAAACACATGTGTCGCCTATAATATTGCCCTTCAACAGCTCTCCTTCCATACCTTCTCCTTGGTAAGTCAATTCTCACACTCTTCTTTTCTTCTTATGTCACTTATTTTTGTACCTCAGGACCTGTCTAATTTCCTGAATGATTTTTATTTCCACGGCTTCCCTCTTTTGCCTTACTTTGTGGAAGAGAGTAAAATCCAAGGATGGAGTTTTTAAAAGAACCTGAATGAAATCCAGATGATATTCCTTTCTCGGTTCATTCCTGAGTTCATCACTTGAATAATGACCTTTGTTTAAGTAGTGACTGAAACAATTGTAGTTGCCTCTCTCATTTGCATAATTGATCATTCAATTTGGATCAATGTTGGCCTAAGGTTTAGTAGGTTTGTGAAGGATCATATATTTTAAAAACATTTGTTTTTGCTACTGAATATAATAACATGAATATTGTTTTTCAATAGGAAGAGTTCTGCTCTAACAAATACCCTAAGTTCAATTTTTGGTATTCAAATGGTCAGCAAGAATTCCCAGCTCCTGCACAATCTCACACTTGGTTACTACATCCATGACAACTATGGAAGCACTTTACGCACTTCAGATGTCTTGCTGGACATTCTTTCCACTGGAGAAGCCAATGTCCCCAACTACGGCTGTGGGAGGAAGGAGTACCTCCTGACTCTGATTGATGGAGCTGCCAGGGACATCTCCATCCAGATGTCAACATTAGGAGGCACCTATGAAGTCCCACAGGTTTGTGTGTTTTTCTCTATCTGGTAAGGTGAGAGGGGTGGTGTGGATGAACAACAGATCCAATATTTTCATAGAATTCAAGAGCTCTTTTTCAGAATATTAGGGAACATATAAACTATGTTTTAGTCGATTATGTTCAACTTCAAATTCACCATTAAAGGCCTGAAGAGCCATAAGGTCCCACTAGAGGATTTTCTACTGAATATTCAACTATTGAAAAACTATCCAGATTTTGAGGTCCTCCATTAGCATGTTAATTTTCACATATGAATAATATCTGCCTTATCCAATTGGAATCAAGTTGGCAAGAGTCCTGTCTATGTCTAAAAATATTCAGACCAAGAAGAGTATCTTTGGGATGGATAAAAGGAGTTCAGCTCCTGCCCTCATAGATAATTGTTAATTTACACAATTTCTGCTTTGCATAAATTCAGGGTATATAATTACTGGGTTAAAATTAAAGCCATGAAACAGACATATAGTCCCAAAACAGACAAAATTTCAATTAAACACTTATTGGATTGTACAACTGTCAATTTGTGTTAGCAGTTGTGGTCTCTTAGTCTCTTGTACATCTAGAGAAGAAGCTGAAAAATTGCTTCACAAAGAATTTGGGATATAGAAGCTGAGAAAGAGGTTTTAGTACTCAAAAATATCATATAATACAGCCCTATATCTTAGATCCAGACATTTTATCTAACATCTGCTAATTTGAATCTAATTGTTGAAATTGTATGAGTGACACAGAAATTTACATTGCATTTTTTATTGTTTTTTTTGTTTAATATGATTTTGCATTCCATTTTTATATACAATCTTGTTAATATTCTGTCTTAAATATTTTAAACCGTGACTAAGGAACAAACTATTCTTATATATCCATCAAAAACCAAATTGGGTTTGTCAATAAGTATTATTTTGTAGTTGATCTGGACCAGAATATAACACAGCATTCTTCATTACTTTTTCAGATCACTGCTGGAATTCCTTCAGAGGCTCTGAGTGATAAAAGGAGATTCCCCCTTTTCCACCCATTGATCCCCAAAGAAGGATTCCAGTACCCAGCAATCGTCCAACTGCTCCTCCATTTCAGATGGACCCTGATTGGCCTCTTTGCTTCAGACACAGAAAATGGAGATAATTTCATGAGGACTTTCCCTCCGATGCTTGTCCGGAAAGGAATTTGTGTGGTTTTCTCACAACGATTCACATCAACTGGACATACAGCATCCCTTAGGGCGGCCCTCTCTAAGTGGAGACAAGTCAATGTCTTTGTTCACTTTATGGAATTCATTTCCATCTGGAACAGAATTATTCCTTTCCATGAAGTACTTATGCATTTGCCAGGACCCATTGAAGGGAAAGTCTGGATCCTCACAAATTTTGCAAGGAATAAAATAATCAAGCACATACTTCTCAAATACATCCATAGTATTTTGAATTTTGGTTATCTGTCAAAAAAAAGGCCAACAGATGCTGCCTTTGAACCGCATTTCTTTGTGGAAGATCAGTTTCAAGATCATTATTTCCGCTGTTCCTTTCCAAGCACGTCTTTTCTGTCAAAGGCCGCAGAAGATGCACCCAGAAAGCCCCACTGGAGACCCAGGAGAAAAGGAACAGGAAACGCATCATAAATAACCCTCATCGCTACAGCTTCATTCAGACTTTGGCCCAGGCCATGAATGCCGCTTATTCCTCCAGATCGAGGAGGGGGAGGAAGGAGGGAGAAAAGAGGTTGGGGGCTCCAAGACTGCAGCCATGGCAGGTATGGGGGGTCCCAATAGGGATCCATTAATCTGAGATCCTTTGGAGGATTTCATTCTTGGGAAGAGCAGCGCCGTCTTGTTGGATTTCCAGATCTTTGAGACCTTGTTTGAGTTCACTAAATACAGTAACTCATCCCCCATCCTTAAAAGCCCTTCCCTGCAGAAGCCACGGGGGCTGAGTACCAATGAGTAGTTGTGTGTTCATTTTCCCCACAACAACAACCCTGTGAATTAAGTTGGGCTGAGAGACTGGCCCCAAATCCCCCAGCCTACTTCATGACCAAGGCGGGACTTGAACTCACAGCCTCTTGCTTTCTCCTTTGAGGGCTTAACCAGTAGACTAAAGTGGCTCCCTTACATACTTATCAAGCTTGGCACAATCCTTCATCCAGTGCATCATTAATGTTCTTATATGAGACACTATAATTTATCAAATCCTAACATCCAGATAGTTTTCTACTGCTTTTCGGTCATACAGTTGTTTCTAGGAGCAATCAGAAATATTTTTCTGGAAAGTTGGTAATGTTTAAATAACATAAAAGTATATTTGCCTGAGAATTGTTATAAATCTTGTATAATAGCGATTTATCAACCCTATTATATTAATGACAACATAGAAAAATTGATGACTTAACGACAAAATGTTGTATCTTCCCACTTTCATGATAAAGATAAAAAAACCGAAAGATTATTTGAGTACCATTTTAAAATCAGTTTTTATCCACTTAATTATCATACCATCCACCCCTCACTTAACTGGGTTTCTGATCACATCACAAAATTGTTTGTTACTCTTTCCTGAGATCAAGTTATATCAGCAGTATTTCCATAATGTATTTGGGAAATAAAATAATATGTGAGGATGACCTGCATAGAGCACATAAGTTATATCCCCCACTTTCCCACAATCCATTTAGAAAGGGCAGTGATAGGGGGGAATGACTTTTGGGGGGGTGGAGGAGAGATTCTGCCTGGGGAAGAAGCAGAGAAGAGGAGTGTTATGTCCCTGGGACAGACACAAGTTCCCCATCAGGTCCGTCCATCCTGTGGGGGCGTTTGCATCCCCCATTGGTTGGCTCCCTTCGACAGCCGGCTATAAAAGCCGTCTGCTAGGTTGAGCCAACCGCTGTTCGCTAGCAGGTCTGCTGTTAGCCCGCAGACGCGACAGCCCCCTTTATTCCCCTGAATAAAACGTGTTACAGAAATGCTCTGGTGTGGCCTCCCCTTCTTTCGGAACTTAACAAGGAGGACACCTACAGCTGCATTAAAAAAGGGTCAGTGGGAGATTTGTACTTTCTGACTCCCCAAATCCTGTCAGTACAGCATTACAGCGAAGTGGGCCTAGCTCAGGTTTCCTGTCTGGGCTTCCTGGGAGAGGATGACCCTGACAATTTTCTTCTTCAGAAATCCGTGTTTCTGATAACCAATCTGTTCCTTACAGGGAATTCATAAATCTCCTTTTTTATGTTTTTCAACTATATTTTGTCAAAATCTATATTGTCAAAATATGATCGACAATTTTTTTGTGAACTTTTTTGGTTCACTTGTAAGATAGTGTTAACACCTATTTTCCTAATGAAGCATGTGTGTAAATTAGACAACTACAGAAGAAAGATTCAAATGTGAAAAAGCATCTGGGATAAGAAACAAAGTTTTCTGCTTTAAAAATTGCTGCATATTCCCATCCTAGTTCCATCCTTTCCTGGAGAAGAATGAATTTGTCAATATTTCACACATTGAATTGTACAAGGACCCAAATGGAGAGGTAGCAGCAGATCTCCTCATTTCGGGCTTCTTGGTTCTTCCCGGGGATGATGCCAGGAGAAAGAATCTGGCGTATTTTGAAAGACAGAGACTTTCTATCAACCAAGATGTTCTTTCACAGCTAAAGGTTCTCAACAAGGTAGGAGAAAGTTTTGATGTCCATCCTCTGTTTTCCAACGCCTGAAGTCCCATTTCAAGAGGGCTGATGCTATTCCCCAGAGGTGGTTGACCTTCACCGAGAACTGAATCTGGACAGTAGAAACCGGATTTTTTCCGTTAGGCTGCTTGGGAGGCTTTGATATTGTTCCATTTTGTGAACCACGTACAATGAAGGGTCTCCATCAAACGGGTGAGAAACCCACAAGGGCTGGGGAATGTGTCCCTAGTAGCTTCTGGTTGTTTGCTCCTTGTGCCCAGAAGAGCAACGAAGGCGGCAATTCTGCTGACCGAGCCCTGAATCCAGGCTTGGACCGTATCGGATGGGATTGAATTGTGAGTGGACAGAGGTCCTTTTGGCCCCATTGGTGGAAAGAAGCTTCCTCTTGTCCTGCTTGGGGAAAAGTGTCCCCTGAAGGGGCAGCTCCATAATCTGGGAGGCTCTTGAGGCCTGACCTGGCCAGAGCACTCCATGCCTCCCTTTCACCCTCCCTGGGATGGAGCAATGGGCCTTCTGCTCCTAGGAAGCAGCTCCAAGGCTTTCAGTTCACCTGAAATTATCAAGATTGCTCTGATATTACACCTTAAAATTATGGGTGTAAGAAGAGGGGAGAAATGCGTGTTAATGGGGTCATGAGAAGGAACCGGCTGGTTATCACTTAATGCTGAAATCTTTTCTCAGTTCCATCCAGGGGTGGGATTCAAATTTTGTAACAACCAGTTCTGTGGGCATGGCTTAATTTATGGGCGTGGCTTGGTGGCCATGTGACTGGGTGGGTGTGGCCAGGTGGCCGTGTGATTTGCAAACCAAATACAATTGGTACTTGCTTAATGACCAGTTGCTTAGCAAATGTTCTAATTTATGACTGATCTCCCCAGAGCTGCTTGACCTGTTTTTGGAGTTTTGACAACCATAAACACAAACACACAAACACACACACACTTCTAACCCTGCTATTCTTTGATTCTGTAAGGATCTCCTGCTGGAGCAGGGGGTTGGACTAGCTGACCTCCGAGATCCCTTGCAGGCCAGCCCTAGATGGTTGTGCTGCTTTAAAGAGTCTTCTGAAGCCAGGGTTTGTTTCCTTCCTTCCTCTCCTTTCTTTTCTATCTTCTTTCCTCCCTCCTTCTATTTATTTATCTATCCATTCATATATCTCAATCACTTTCTCCTCCCTCCGTCTCTTCCTTTCTTTTCCTTTCTTTGTCCCTTCCTTCCATCTCTCCCTTTCTTTGTCTATTCCTTTCCTTCCTTTTGCTTCCTTTCTCTTTTCTTTCTTTCTTTCTCTTTCTGTTTTCTTTCTTGTCTCTCTTTTCCTCTCTCATTCACTCTTTTTCTCTCTTTCTCCCCTCTCTGTATCTCTCTCTCTCTCTCTCTCTCTCTCTCTCTCTGCCTCTTTCCCTATCTTCCCCTCTCCCCCCACCCACTTTGTGTGTGTGTGTTTGTGTATGTGTAAAAGAGAGGCATGGGTAAGTCTGACCAGGTCTGCTCTCTTTAAGAACCTCCCCAACTTTGAACCTGCCCTTTCAGGGGACACTTTTCCCCAAGCAGGACGAAGCTTCTCTCCCAATGGGACCAAAAGGACCTCCACCCAATCATGATTCAAATTCATCTGAATTCAGGCCCTGGTCAACAGAATTCCCTTGTTCTTTGCTAATTTGGGCACAAGGAGCAAACAAACCTGAAGCTCTTAGTGACACATTCCCCAGCGCTTGTGGGATTCTCACCAGTTTGAAGGAAATACTAAACATAGATGGTTCACAAAATGGAGCAGTGCGAGAAGGTAAGGGTGACGGTGGGGGATAGTGAAGCAGACAGGTATCTATCTTCCCCCCTCTCTCCACCACTCTCTTTCTCTCTCTCTCTCTCTCTCTCTCTCTCTCTGTGTGTGTGTGTGTGTGTGTGTGTGTGTGTATCTGTGAATGTGTATGTGTCTCCCTCAAGCCAGCAAGCTCTCCTTGGTGCTCTTTGCTACTTCTTTCATTTCTTCTTTTTTGAATCCAGACTGGCTGAACAACGATTGTCAGACCATGGTGGAAGCGTCCATTCGGGCAACCCTCCTCCTCCTCCTCCTCTTCCTCCTCCTCTCACACCCGGCAGCTGTGGATGGATCAGGAGGGTGCAGTTGTGTGGGGAGATGCTCGCTCCTCAAGTGAGCAGCCACCCGCTCCATACCAGGTTTTGCTGTGCTTTGGCATTTGCTTGAGGCGTGCGCATGCACCCTCCCACCCCTGCCACAACAGCCAGTTACAAGAGGAGGAGGAGGGTCATCAGAAGGGACATTTCCACCGTAGTCTGGCAATTGTTCAGCCAGTCTGGATTCCAAAAAGAGGAAATGAAAGAAGTAACGAAGACCGCCAAGGAGAGCTTGCTGGCTTGGCCATGCTGCGGCTTTCAGGGAGACACACACACAGAGTGGGAGAGAGAGTTGGGAAGATAGGGACCCGGCCGCTTCACTATCGCCCACTGTCACCCTCACCTTCTCAGGGCAGACGAGGGAGGGGAGGGTGAGGGGCAGGGCCAGCCGCTTCAGCAAGGTGAAGAGGTGGCGACAAAGCACACTTGAGTAGAAACCTGGGAACGGCAGCTCCTGAGGGGCTTTTAGGTCAGATGACCTGGAGCGGCCGAGATCTGAGTGAGCATTGCATCACAGGTTTACCTGATCTCCCACTTCTTTGGTGTTGGCTTTATGGAACCGCAGGGTGAGGTCTGGGCTGACATGTGACAGCAGTGCCTTTAGCTGTGCTCGCTTGTAAGTGTCCAAATAATCTGGTGAAGACGGTGGAGGAGTCACTAAGGTAGACATCCCCCATCCGCAGTCTTCCTCCTGCACAAAAAGGCCGTTCCTTGAGCTAAGAAGGCAAGGAGCTGTGGCTCGACTCACCCAATCCCTAGGAGTACCCCAAATGGTTCCAATTGGGTGCAGAGAGGGCAGCTTCCCCTGGCAATCCCCCTTTCCCTCAGTGCTCTGACTTCCTGTGGCTCACCTCCAGTCTGAACACCAGGTTGGACCAGCAGAATGCCACTTCCCCGCTTCTCAATGGTGCTCCTGTGCTGGCCACTGCAAGACTTTCCATCTCTTTCCCCAAATTCTCTGTCAATTTTGAAATGAAGACACCTGTTGCTGACATGGGTAGACTGGGCTGCCGGCCCCCTTTACCCCCCCACCCCACTTGCCTTTTTCCACTGCCACCTGGACCCCTAACCCCCAGCAGGTAAGGCCCAGCACCTGCGGTGAATCCCAGCTAAATTTTGCTGTACTGGAGGACAGGTGGAGAGGCTCATGTTCTCCTGCTGCTGGCAAAGCAAGAGTCTTTCCCGGCACAGTGAAAAGTTTGCAACTTCCCCTCCAATAGGGAAATAGGCGGTTCTGTGTGGCAGAGAAGCAGCCTGTTTGCATCCTTTTTCACTCTGCAACCCGGAGCTGTGCCGGGAAAGACTCTCTTGCTCTCCCAGGAGTAGGAGAACGTGAGCCTCTCCACATGTCTTCCAGTACAGTGAAATGTAGCTCAGGTTCCCACCACTCTGCATCTCAACCCCCGCCTGGATTCACCGCAGCTGCTGGGCCTTACCTGCTGGGGGTGAGGGCGGCGGGTGGTAGCAGCAAAAGGCAAGTGGGGTAGGGTGGGGGTAAATATGACTGGCAGTGGCAGGTCGGCGATTGGGCGCCGGAGCTTGCAGAGCCTCACCCAGAGAGATCAGGCAGGGCCCCAGTGGAAGGCATGCAGCAATGGCTGGCCTGTCGAGTGGGCAAAAGCAGGCTGCAGGCGATGCCACACATGCACGATAAGGACTGACTGGGTGCGGAGGGGAGGGGCTGGTGGAGAGGGGAGGGGCCAGTCAGTGAGGGCAGTCTCTGAACTGCACAGAATCATAACAACCGATTCTATTGAACTGGACAGAACCAGTACAATCCTACCCCTGGTTCCATCTCTCCAGACTTTTCTATTTAATAAAGTCCTTTGTTTTTTTTGGCAATGTGAGATGCCAAAAGCAAAAGAGAGGAACTAAAGGAAGAATCTTCCAGAAGTTATATCTCCAACCATCTGGAACTAGTGAGAGATTTTGTCTTTACTTAAGTGAAGACCAGAGGCTAATATCTAATATCTTGCCTAATATCCATTTCTACCTCCATTTTCCATGGACGGAGAGTCCTAACACATTTCCTTTGGCAATCCTGTTTTTTTTTTTCTGCTCAGTCCTTTCCTCAATCTGAATGTGTGGAAAGTTGTCGTCCTGGATTTGTCAAGAGGGCTCGAGAAGGAGAGCCAGTTTGCTGTTACGACTGTGTTCCTTGTCTGGAGGGGACCTTCTCCATTCAGAAAGGTGGGTGACACCAGAGGAAAATGGGAGGCCTGGTGGAACTGGATCCATCCAGAGCATTGTCAGGAAAGTGTGAATTAAAACACACTTTTAAGCTTAATTGGTTTCTGGTTTATTTCTGAAATGCCCCATTTCTTATCTAAACAGAAGAGCAAAAAGACTGTGAAGGAAGGGCTGGATAGAGAGAGGTGGCTGTGGTAGATTGGACAAGCTTTACTACTGCCAGAGAAAATATTTCTTCCTTTTAGCTTGGATGTGTCCTTCCTTCCACGTTTATTTCTCTAGGAACACCTGAGTTCCTTGAAACACGAGGAATTGTTTTAGGTCCACTTCCTGAAAGGAGGATTGCAATGCAGTCTACATGGGTCCCCTTTGAGGAACACTGAAAAGGTGTTGCTGATGTATGAGATACACAATGTGGTGGCATGGATAGTTATGCCTGTATGCGTCTGCACCCGTATCACCACTCCTCCAATGGCCATTCTAAATTATTTGCAACAGTCACTTGATCTGCCAGCATCCTCTGAGGCAAGTATGACAAGAATTAATTGATTAGATTAATTGATTCATTATTTTCCTTTAGTAATGGAGGTTCCTATCAATATTCTGAACATTACAAAGGAAATCTTTCAAGTCCAAAAATTCCCTCAATTTCACAGCCTATCAAAAATATACTGTAGCTATATTTTTTTAAAAAGTGATACAATTATTTTTGACTCTGGAGATATTAAGAAATCCATCCCGGAAAATGCTCCTGATAATCATTTGTTCCCAAAGAATGTACAATATATTTTGAAATGCAAAGGACAAAGAAATATGGGGTTGGGTTTTTTTTCTCAGACACAGAAAAATACACCAAATGTCCAGATGATAAATACCCAAATAAAGAAAGAGTCCAATGTATCCCCAAAGTTATAACCTTCCTGTCTTTTGAAGAACTTCTGGGCATCATCCTGGTCTCTTTTGCCCTATTCTTGTTCCTAACTACAAGCCTTGTTTTAATCGTCTTCATCAAATACCGAGAAACTCCCCTTGTCAAAGCCAACAACCGGGACCTCTCCTACATCCTCCTGGTCTCCCTCCTGCTTTCCTTCTTGTCTTCTTCTTTTTTCATTGGTCAACCAAAGAAAGCCACCTGCCTTCTCCGACAAACGGTTTTCAGCATCATCTTCTCGGTCGCTGTTTCTTCTCTCTTGGCCAAAACCATCATGGTGGTGCTGGCTTTCCTGGCCACAAAACCAGGAAACCGAGTGAAGAGATGGTTGGGGAAGAGCTTGGCCAACTCCATCATCCTTTCTTCTTCTGCTGTCCAAATTCTCATTTGCTCCATCTGGCTGGGAGTTTCTCCCCCCTTCCCTGACGCTGACCTCCACTCCCAGCCTGGAGAAATCATCCTGCAATGCAACGAAGGGGCCGTTGTCATGTTCTATGTCACCCTCAGCTGCATGGGCTTCCTGGCTACCATCTGCTTCACGGTGGCTTTCCTGGCCAGGAATCTGCCTGGGGGCTTCAACGAAGCCAAGTTGATCACCTTCAGCATGCTGGTGTTCTGCAGTGTTTGGGCGACTTTTGTGCCCACCTACCTCAGCACCAAAGGGAAATACATGGTGGCTGTGCAGGTCTTCTCTATCCTCGCCTCCGGTGCTGGTCTGGTGGTCTGCATCTTCATCCCCAAGTGCTACATTATCCTTCTGAGGCCAGAGCTGAACACAAAGGAGCATCTCACAGCCAGAACAATTGTAAAAACATAAGACATAACACCATGACATTTAAAGAATTGTTAAATTTTTATCTCAAAGTAGACACTAATTATTTCAACTTAGATAATGTGCAGGAATCAAAGAAATCATGTCTACATTTTTCAATGGGAAATGTTTGAATGACTGTAATCCTTGCAACTCTCTTCATCTCAATAAATCTTGCTAAAGGGAACTCTGAAAATCATTCAGAGGAATTTGTTATTCAGCCACTGCCAATGAATTTGACACCTTATTCATACTGAGAGCAGCTAATAGTGTATCTGTGAGAGAATAAATAGGAAAAGTGGTAAGATAGCTGGTGTGGGAGCCGAGCTCCAACTATGTTGTTTGACAATCTCCATGAGAGCCATTGGCCATCCCACCAAGCCAGAGAAGGTGGAGGCTTCCAGGTCCTCTTGCTTAGGTGTTTTCATCCTAGGAGACCTAGTTAGCCACAATTTTTGTTGCTAAGTAAGTTCTGTGTCATTTTACCAATTTTTTTGCCTCAGTTGTGAAGCAAATGAGTGTGGTGTTTAGTTAAATCATGCGGTTGTTAAGCAAGTCTTCCAGTGACCCCAATGTCCCCGAGGTACTGCAAGTCTCATAAATACACACCTGAGTTTTTGTCATGTGACCATGGGGTGCTGGAATGATTGTTAGTATGAAGACTGGTCATAAGTCACTTTTCTCAGTGCCGTTGTAACTTCAGTCATCAGATTTTTGTAAGTGGAGGATTCCATGTTGGAGCTGGAAGGGACCTTGGGGGTCATCTTTTCCAACCCCCTGCCCAAGCAGGAGACCCCAGACCATTCCATGCAAAAGAGTGTCCAGTCCATCCTGGAAGACCTTCAGGGACAGAGCCCCCCCACTTCTGAAGGCAGCCTCTTCCCCGGTCCATGCCGTATTGAGGGCTTCTGGCCTGCTCCTCAGGGGGTGGCTGGAGGGACTGGAGAGGCCTTGACTTCATCCTTGAATCCCCCCATAAAAACACGGAGAAAAGGCCGGCATTCTCGGTCCTCCTCCTCTGGGGAGAGAGCCTTGCCAGGACTCCCAGCCTCTCTCGCAGCCCCAAGGAGGAAAGGCTGCCCCTCCCCAGCCTTTCCCCCTTCCCCCGGCTTCCTTCCAAGTGGGACCATCGGGATCTCCTCCCAAGACCCCCAGGCCACCAGGGATCAGATCAGAGGGGGCAAAACCATCCGCCATCCTGGCAACCAGCTGACTCTCCTGGGTTGCTGCTTCCAGAGAGCCTCGCTCTGTTGCCAAAGGCCCCTGGAGGTTTTGCCAGAGCAAGGGGACCCTCCAGCCCCCGGCCAGGAAAGCAGGGAACGGGGTGGGGTTAGGAGGAGAGGAGACCCCCTCAGCTTCACACAGGTGCAGGGTTGGAGGTATTAACCTCCTTGAAGATGAGCAAAGAGAAAGGCCACCCATTGAGCCATTGCACTCTCCATGTCCTGGACAAGCAGGAGATCCCACATGGCTCCAGTTGCAACCAGGGTCTTTTTATCCAGGGTGATTTGGGTGGGACTCTGGGTGGATGAGGGGAAGGTCCAGGGAGGGAGGAAGGTTGTCTCCCATATTCACTGCAGGACCTTCAGGGACGGACAGGTTGCTATCAGGTTGGTTTTCATTCCCAGGCTGCAACTTCCAATTTTAGGGATTGTTTCGGTCTGATACAGCTGCTGCTTCAGGACTCCCCCTTGCCTCCCCATTTTGGAGGGTGGGTGGGTCCTTGACTCCCCTCCAAATGGCCCAATGTGCCCCAGAAAAGTGTAGAGGAGACCCAGCCTGAGACCCGGGGGAGGGTTGGCTCTCTGGGAAGGGGCCCTGAGCCCACTGAGGGTCTCCATCTGCAGGGACCCCTTTCAGGAGGGCAGGAAACCTGGGCATGAACTAGCCAGGATTACTCCTTCTTTCATCACCACATCTCAGCCTTGTTTCCTTTCACCAAGAAAAGCATATTTGCTTCCCACAGATGAATTTCCAAATCTGGAGCTCTGAAACTTGGAGCCGAGTCCTTCTTCACAGACTCATTCCCAGCCCTGCAGAGGAGCCTCTTCCCCCCTATGATGAAGGGAAAGGCTGGGGATTTATTTCTTCCTCCCCCTTGGCTCCCCAGGGAGTTTTCCAGCTACCACCTTGGAAACCAGTCCAGTGAATGGAAAAATACAAGGAATAATGCAGAATTATGTCCTGTCCTGAGCCAGGAAGCCCTGAATATGGAGAATTCCTGGCTTGGCCTAAGATTTAGGCCTTGATTGTCCCTGCATAATTTCAGGTTCTGGCCCTCCTGCTCTCATGGCCGCTTTCCCCCTTGAGAGGTTTCTTTCAAAAGGGGACACATCAGTCCTTCAAGACTCGTTTCAGTCCATTTCCAGGTGGACAATTTCAAATAAATCCTCATTTTAATCCCCTTTGACCCAGGCAGCTTCATGGACGCACCCAAAATCCAAGGCCTGAATGGCCCCTTCGGTCTTCTCTGGTATTAGAAATCCCTCTTAAATTCTAAGATTCCTTCCCTCCCTCCTCTCATCAAAGCCATTGCTTAAAAGTGGGGAGGGATCCAATGTCCAGAGCAGAACCGGGTGGCCAAATTCAGGAGTTGAGGGGGGTCGTTTCCAGTGGAGGAAACCTCCTCGGGGGCATCTTGTTAGCCAGCTTGATCAGAACCGCTGGTGCCTGTTGCCCTTCATCCCACACTTGCCAATTAAGACGACTGGCATTCCTCCATTAGACCTTTGTCACCTGGAAAGCATCCACCCACCCCAAGAAAGCAACCTGGGGGGAATATCTAAGGTGACACTTTCTGAGTGGCACTTCCTGAATCCAAGACTGAGCTCTTCCCTCCTTGAATCACCTGCCATGAGCCCAGTTCTCCAGGGGTCTTCAAGAGGGGGGAAACGACCAGCCAGGACCTGAAGAGACCTGCAGGCATGGAATGGCCTCCCTGGGAAGGTGGAGGGTTCATCCCACCTGGGGATCCCTAAGGAGGGCCTGGACAACCACGGTGGGGCTGACCTTCCCAGCCACACAGCCAGGAAACCACCTGAGGAGGCAGCTGGGGAGAAGCCCAGCCAGTTCTGCCTCCCTCTCTGGCTCTGGAGCTCCCCTTCCCCCCTGGGCCACCGGGGTGGGAGCCCCTCCTCCTCTCCCAGCCTGCAGGGAACGTCCTCCTCCCTCCACGCAGGGAAGCTCCTGCTGCTCTGGGCGATGGGGCTGCCCTGGGCATTTGGTGCTTCCTGCCACCCCTGCCCCCATCTCCTCTGCTCCCCCCTCCTGTCTCAGACCCCCAGTTCTCCCTCTTGGGCCAAGGGGTGCATGGGAGTGAAACCCCCCAACAGCTGGATACCTGGGACACAGGGACCCCCAAGGGCACCTTCAGAGCCTCGGAGGTGGGGAGGCCGAAGGGGCCGCAGAGCCTAGTATAAGTGCCGCATCCCCACAACCAGAAGATCCGGGGCCTCCAGGAGCCCCCCAACCCCTTTCTTGGCGGGCCTGGCAAGAAGAGATGTGGGGCGCCCAACGTAGGGCAGCCTGGAGAAGCCCTTGAGGCAGCCTCAAAAGGCAGCCCTGAGACCTCCAGAAAGGAAAGACGAATGAGGCAGAGAGTCCTCCACTTATGACCTCCATGGAGCCCCACCACTTGTGTTGCCCAGGGAGATGTCTGTTAAGTGGGCTTTAATCCACTTGATGACCTTTCTGGCCCTGTTTGCTAAGCAAATAGATGCAGACGTTAAGTGAGCCAGAGGGTTCTTAGGCATATCCGGCTTCTCCACTGACTTTGCTTGCCTGAAGGTCATGAAAGGGGATCACGTGACACCCTCCCAGGACACTGTGGTCTTCATAAGTGTGAGACAGTTGTTTAAATGTAAATCCTGGGACCCCAGGGAGGCTCCCAGGGCCGCAAGGGTGGAAAGGGGCCCTAAGTCACTTTTTTAGTGTCACTGTGGTGTTGAATGGTCACTAAACAGAACATTGAAGGTCGAGGACCCTCTGCCCAGGAAAGAGTGAAACTGTCACAGTAGGGAGGGAAGAGGAGGATCCCCTGATAAGTCCTGGCAGAGCTGCAGGGAAGTTTCTCCCGGCCTCCTCCTCCTCCTCCTCCTCCTCCTCCTTCCACCCGATTCCCTTCCTGCCTCTTTTCTCTCCATCCATCCATCTTCCTCCTCTGCCTCCCTGGGAAAGAAACGGCCTTGAAGCCCCTTCGGGGTTCTGAGGGAAATGAGCTCAGGCACAGGTAGAGATTTGGGGGGGGCAGAGCTCTGGGGCTTCAGTCTGACCTCCCTGATTTTGGGGTCTCCCTTCGCCTGGAAAGCCGTTTCCTCACTTCTGAAAGGATCAAGAGACTCTCCTCCGGCCTCGGCCCTTCCTTCTGGCCGGGACCAGGAGCTGGTGGGCTGCACACCTGCCAGGTGCAAAGCTGGCACACCACTCTCGGATCTTGGCAGGAGATGCAACCTGGGGATCTCTCCCCCCTATTTGCTGCCTCCCTGCCCTGGACCCCCATGCAGAAGTTCCCCCCACCTGCCCATCAAGGCCAGAGGGAGCCCCCTCCATGGGGCGCCCCACTTCCCAGAGCAGGAGGAGGAAGAAGCACCTGGTTGCCCCAGGGGGAAATTGGCAGCAGGGGCCCAGGCTGACCTCCCCTCCCCACTGCAGCCCACTAGCCCCTAGGAGGGCCCCTCCCTCAGAGGTGGGCTTTCCAACAGCACCTGAGCTTCCCAGACCAGATGGGGTGGGGGCTCCCTCTGCCTCCCTCTCCCCCAGCCCCCCTCCCTCCCTGCCCTCACTAGGGAGGGGGCAGACCCCCTGCAGACCCCCCCGGCCTTGCAGGATCCCTCCATGCCCCCTCCTCACAGCAAAGCCCCTGCCAAACCCTCCCCGAATCCAGCCCGTTGGAGGTCGCTTGACTGGCAAGGAGGAAGCCAGGCCCAGATAGGCCCCTCAGCCTCGGCCAGATGGACAGGAAGGTGGTCCGGAAGCCCCCAGGGGAGGCCGGCCCAGAGATCTTGGCCAGGCTGCTCAGAAGCGGTTGCCATTGCCTCTTTCCCAGGGCTCCGAGAGAGTGTCTGGCCCAGAGCCTCCTAGCTGGCTTGGCTCCCCAGGCAGCACTGGAAGTCAGGGGCCCCCCAGGATTGAACCCCCACCCCACCCAACTGACTCCAGGGGATCCACACGACCCACTGAACCCGGTCTCTTCCCAGTGGCTGCATTCACACCTGCACCTCTTAACCATGGTTTGTTTCCGGAAGTTGAACCTGTTGGCTGAAGAGTCAGCGGATGATGGGGACTCAGAAGAAAATGAATTCCTGGGAGAGAAGGTGATCAAGAGGAGGTAGACAGGCAGGCCTCGACTTCCAACTGTTCATTTAGTGACCGATCCAAGTTACAACTGCACTGACAAATGGGACTTAGGAACATTTTTCACAATTAATGACCTTTGCAGCATCAAATGCTGAGGTCAGAGTTCAGAATTGGCCATAGTTTCATGTTTATGACAGTACCAGCATCCCAGGGCCATTGTGATCCCCTTTTATGACATTCTGACAAGCAATGGGGAAGCCAAATTCACTTAATGACCGGGTTCCTAAATTATCAACTACAATGATTCACTTAATGACTGTGGAAAGAAAGGCCATCAAATGGGGCAAAACTCACTTGATGGATGTCTCACTTAACAACAGAAATGTTGGGCTCAGTTGTGGTCATAAGTTGAGGACTACCTGTATTGGGGACCCTTTTCTTTTGACGAGGACCCCATTCACACAACACGCTTGACCAGGCCGGGGGCCTCGCAGCCCCCCAGAGAGAACCAAGAGGTCCACATGGAGCCTCCTCAGGGCCGGTGAGAAACCCTGCATGATCACAGCCCCCCCCTCCTCCCCTCCCCTGGGGTCTCCCTGGGACAAACCCAGAAGTTGGGGTAGGCTCATTCCTGACCCAGGAGGGGCTTCCTCCCCTCTGGGCCTCACCCGGCTTCGGTCAGACACTGCTGTGAACCTCCTGGAGGAGGAGAGAGTCTCATCGCACATCAACCTAGCCCTGAAAAGCCACAGCTTGAACCCGGAGCCACCCAGCATCTGGTCTGCAGGCCCTGAGCGCAGAATCTGAGGGAGCTTTATGGGGAGAACTTCCAAGCGGAGGACCTGGGATACGGGCCTTCCTCTGTTCCTCCCTGCCAGGATGGGCCTGCCTGTCCCTTCAGTTCCCCCCCACACTCAGCCCCCCACAGTTCCCCCTTCTGGGCCAAGAAGTCCATATTAATGTCGCCCCCAGTGAAGAAACATCCTCCCTGAACAACGGATGCAACTAAACCAGGAACAAAGGAGTTCCAACAGCACCTTCAAACCCTTTGGAGGTTTTTTGGTATAGAAAGTCTCGGCCCCAGAAATTGGGAAGGTCAGAGGGGTCCCTCCCCACCAATAGAAGATCCCCACAACAGAGGAAGAGCAACCAGATCTCCAAAAAACATGTCGCTAGAAATCAGGTCGCACCATCCACCACACTTTGGGCATCACCGCCATCTTCGTAGGGTTTCCCTGTGATAAGATGGGTGACCAGTAAATTGAATGGATAGATATTTAGATAGATAGATAGATAGATAGATAGATAGATAGATAGATAGATAGATAGATAGATAGATAGATAGATAGATATGGATGGGTGGGTAGATATAGATAGATAGATAGAGATATAAAGATAGAGATAGATATAGGTGGATAAATAGAGAGATAGGTAGGTAGATAGATAGATAGATAGATAGATAGATAGATAGATAGATAGATAGATAGATAGATATCGATGGGTAGATATAGATAGATGATAGGGATAGTTATGGATGGATAGATATAGAGAAAGAAAGAAAGAAAGAAAGAAAGAAAGAAAGAAAGAAAGAAAGA
>NW_020770686.1:0-17466 GCF_900518735.1 Pseudonaja textilis | reverse complement strand
GAAGAAGAAGAAGAAGAAGAAGAAGAAGAAGAAGAAGAAGAAGAAGAAGAAGAAGAAGAAGAAGAAGCCGCCATCTTTAATGGACAAAAATTTTAATTAAGAAAGAAAAGAGGAAGAAGGGAAGGAAAATGGAGAATTTAAGAGTTAAAAAAACAACCAAGAAAGAGAAAAATAAGGTGAAAAAATCAATACAATCTCAGAAAGCAACAGAAAAAAGGAATACAACAGAGAGGGGAAGCTAAAAAGGCCGAGGTTAGGAGATTGCAGGGTGGGGGGGGGGGGGTAAAAAGCCCGATTGGACAAGAAAGGAAGGGAAAGAGGGAAAAAAGGCACAAAGGCTTGAAACAAGATGGAAAAAAGCAGTTTTTTAGAGACAAAGGGTAAAGTACAATTAAAAAAAGATTCTGCAAAAGTACATAAGATAGTATTGTAGTATTTGTATTTGAAATAGAAAACTGGAATATTATAAGATCTAACAAAAAATTAAAATATTAAAATGCTTAATAATGATAGATTTCAATATTTAATAAAATATTAAAGAGAATGTGTAAAATGTTTAACTATCTGCTATTGTTTTAATGTTATTATAAATTTATCACTTCTTTTTTTTTCTTTAAAATAATGTACTAAGCAGAATTAGAATGGAAATTATATATTTAACTATATTATACATTTATTATTTTCCTATTTTAAAATGTAACATGTAGAATGTACTAAGCAGAATCAGAATGGAAATTATGCATTATTTCAAGTGTTAAATTAAGGGGCAAGATAGAAAGGCGTCATACTTTAACCAGTGATTACAGGGGAAATTTTCTGTTAAAGAGAAGAGATAAATAGATAATTGGAAAAGAACGGACAAAAGATACAAGTATAATGATTTAAATTAAGATGAAATAAACAAAACATAATTAAGAGAGTGAAAAGAGGGGAGAAGTTATATAGAAAATATAGAATGGTAAATAAGATAAGTAATGGTATATAAGGTGAGCATGAATTTGATTTAGGTCTGTAAAAAAGATGTAACCCGGGGCTAAGCCACTTTCCAAAAAAAAGTTTTATGTTTTATGTTTTGTATTTTGTGTGTTTATGTTTGATTGAGAATTAATAAAACCTTGATAGAAAGAAATATAATTGAATAAAAGTAAAGGGAGAAATAACGAGGAATTTGGAAAAGATATATATGTGCTTAAATGGAAATGTGATAATTTGGAACTATGCTGTACAAAATAATGTTTCATTTGCTTTGTTAAAACCTATAAGTAGCTTTTAGAAAGGAGGTTTTATGTTCCTATGTCTTATGTTTTGTTTGTCTTTAAAAAATTAATAAAATTTGTTTTTTTAAAAAAATAAGGTATCCCAGGAACTCGACCTGGTTTGTGGCAAGTTGGCATTTTTCTTTTTTTGACTTTGAGTCCTACTTCTCTAAATTTTGTCAAAACTGCCCTTAAACGGTCTTTTAGTTGTTTTTTGTTTTCAGCAGATATTAATACATCATCGAAATAGGGCACCACCCCTTTTAGTCCTTGTAGAAGGAGTTCCATTAGGCTCTGGAAAACGCCAGGGGCCACGCTTACGCTGAATTGTAATCTATTGCATTTAAATGCTCCTCTGTGCATTACGATGGTTTGTGCCTCGGCTGTTTCAGGATCAACGGGTAATTGTTGATATGCCTGAGCGAGGTCGAGTTTTGCAAAAATCCTGCCTCTTCCCAATGAATGCAACAGGTGTTGGACTACTGGAACGGGGTATGCGCTCTGTTGCAATGCGTGGTTCAGGGTGGCCTTATAGTCACCACAGATGCACACGGACCCATCAGGTTTTATAGGGGTCACAATTGGGGTCTCCCATCTGGCGTGGTCAGTTGGCTCTAGTACCCCCTGAGCGATTAGTTTGTTTAGTTGTTTGTCAATTTTAGGTCTTAGTGCAAATGGTACCCGTCTGGCTTTAAGCCTAACTGGAGCTACGTTTGGGTTTAAGCTAAATGATATAGGGGTCCCACGGTACTTGCCTAAGGTCCCGTCGAATACGTCATGGAATTCTTCTATCAGGTCTTTTTCCCAGTCAGTCATGGTGATGTTGTTGATTCCTGTCACCTCGATCCCGAGCAGTTCGAACCATTCCTACCCGAGCAGGCTGGGGAGATCTCTGTCAACGATGGTTAATGGCAGGATCTCGGTGTGCCTTTTAAAATTTACTTTGAAGTGTCCTAGCCCTACTACTGGTATTTTGTTACCCTGGTAGTCCTTGATGATCAGGCTTTGCTTCTCAAGTTCTCTGCGTTGTATATCGGGAATCAAGCTTTTTATTGTGTTCCATGACACCATTGATAAATACGAACCGGAGTCTACTTCCATCTCGCACAGCTCACCTTCAATCAGGACATTGATTCAAACCTTCTTAGTGTTTGTTGTTCTGGCCATCCCAATTGTGATAGTTTGATGCGTTTCTTCCTTTTCATTTTGCCATTGACTTTTTCCGTCACGGTTCCAACGGCTTCCGGTTGTCCTTTCTTTGTTTCGGGGGGGGGGGGGGTACTGCCTTGTCTCCTTGAACTATAGCTCTTTTTGTTTCGGTATACCCTTGCAATGTGCCCTCGTTTCTCACAATGCCGGCATGTGGCATCCAGGAATCGACACTCAGTTCTTGGGTGGTTTCCGCCGCAACCCGCACACTGGAACTTGGATCTTCTGCTTCGTCACTCTCTCCGGTTCCTTTCTGAGTAGAGTCTGTTCACTTCCTCGTCTTCGTCATCTGAATCGGTTGATGATTCGATGTCCTCATGGTGAGAGGTCGTGGCAGCGGTTCCCTCTGTCTTCTTCTCTTTGTTCATGCCCGGGCTGCCCATTGTATTCAACTGCTTCATTTTTGCTGCAGATTTCTTTGCGGCTTCAGCGGCAGTTGCTTCAGTAATGGCTTTGTTCACGGTGATGTTTGGTCGGTTTAGTAGTTTGCTCTGTAAGGTTGTGTCTCTTAGTCCAAGGACTATGCGATCCCTCATGGCTTTGTCCATGTTGAGGAATTTGCATGCCCCCCCAATGTCTCTTAAGGCTGCTACGAAGTCTCCAATGCTCTCTCTTTCTAATTGGTTGCGCTTGTAAAACTCGTGCCTTCTAATCAGGTTGGATACGGCTGGTGCGTAATGGTTCCTCAACATCCAATTTAGGTCTGGCCAGGCCATCTGTTTAACGTCATTTGGTCTTGCTAATGCCTTGGCCATTTTAAAAACAGTCGGACCGCAATGTGTTAGGAATACGGCTCTCTTCCTTTGGTCGATGATTCCTTGCAGCTCGTTGCTTTCTAAAAACATCAGGAATCTGTCAATGTATGACTCCCAGTCTTCTTCGGCTGGGTTGAACGGTGCGGGTGGCGAATTGTTGCCGGCCATCTCGTTGGTCCTTCGGTTGTCGTTGCCACCTGCTTACGGTCTTTGTCTCTTTAATCCCACCTTCATCGCCAGTGTTCTGTCGCCAGTAAAGAGACTCGCAGACCGGAGTTGAATTCAGCTCTTTAATAACAATCAGTAACTTCAACTACAGTCGAGCCGCAGCAGCCCCTTTCATAGCGGCTGCTCCGCGGCTCACAACCAATGACATTTATTTCAACTTCCCGCCGCTATAGGTGGCCAATCAGATGCTAATGTTACTAACCAATCATATCGTTGCTTCTGGTAACCAATAGGAACATCGCCCTAGAAGTCTCTATTTAAATACACTAAAATATCCATCAAACATGGTAAGATGTTTTAGATTACTCTCCATCTAAAATAATTTCATTTTATTTTATAAATCAAATTTATAGGATTATGATCCCAAACCCCAACCTTGATGGCCTTTGGCAAGGTTTTAAAAAATTGAGTGTTCTGAATCTGGGGCATTGAATATCTAATGAAGATTCTTAATCATCCAGGTCATGGTTTCCCATGCTGTTTCAAAGGGCAGCTGGACTTACTTGTTTTTTTTTCTTGAAAATATTTTGCTTCTCATCCAAGAAGCTTTTTCAGTTCTGGCTGAATTGTGAAGATTGGACAGATTTATATTCCGTAGCAGTTATCTGGTTGTTAGCACTCTGCAGGTCAGCCATTAGCTCCCTGACCCTCAATGATTCTTACAGATTAACAACTGACCTTCAGAATGCTAACAACTAGATAACTGCTAAGGAATATAAATCCTTCAATTTCCCACCATTCAGTCAGAACTGAAGAAGCTTCTTGAATGGGAAATGAAACATTTTCAAGGAAAAAAAGTCAAGAAAGCCCAGCTGTCTCTTGAAAAAATGCCTTTGGGTCACTGAATGTGTTAAGGGCCCTGTTTCTTAGGTTTACTGTTAGTTGATTAACTATCTCAGCTGCTGGATGTTTTATTGTTTTAGATATTTTTTACTGTTGTAATTGTTTTTAGATTGTAAGTCACCTAGAGTCACTGATTGAAATGGGTGGCTATAGAAATTGGATAAATGAATAAATGAATGAACAAAAAACAAATAAATACATGTCACTGATAATGTTTCTACATTAGAAAAATTCAGTGCATTATCAAAGCATTCCTAAAAGGTTCACGATGATCAGCATAATTGTGATTTTAGTCTGTGGAAGAAGACACAGCGTGTTACTTTACTAGGGATAAAATATAGGCAAAAATAATCTGCCCAATGAGCAGGCTACTAATTGGCCTTTATATAGCTTCAAAAATCAAGGTTGAGTAGGAACGGTCCTTGTTACATGTTAGCTGTGCCATCAACTGTGTTCTTTTCACAGGTAAATAATAATTGTGCACACAACTCTGATGTTCTAAGTCTTTGGGAGACTGAACATAAAAGTACAGACAATAATTAAAGTGCCTAGTCACACTTCTTAAAGACAAAAGCAGAGCTAATCCTGGCTTCTTAGATTAAACCTAATTAAGATAAATACTGCATTGCTTACTATGCTAGCATAAAAAGAAGCTTCTGTTAAATGAGATTTGGTTCTTAACACCACACAAATACAAGGCCAATTCCCTGTTGCATTCCAGACAGGATTTAAGATCTCAGGAAAACTATTCAGATTTTTAAAAATTGACCTGATGAGATATTATTTTATAAATGTGATGGTGCTCTAATGGGTTGCAAAGAAACAGGTGGATTTATTGAAATAATTTGTTGAATTATTCTACATTTTCATCATTACTATAGAAGGGCCAAGCTTTGAGAATTAGAGGCTCTATAAATAAATGTAAGGAGAAAACAGCTAGGGTCTCACATGACCCTGGGTAAAATAGAAGCCTGCCACTAATCTCTAAAGCAGGCTGAAAAGTTCTACAGAAATCCTGATTGTTAATAGCCCTTTCCACTGATTAACAGGCTAACGTGGGGAAATCTGCCTCCACAATGCATGAATTGCTTGAATAGCTAATACGGCATGCCACAGACTTATCAGGACACACAAAAGAAATGGTGAATGACTCATTTCAAAGGAAGCAGTAGTTGATGCATAGTTGATAAAGTAAGGACTACTTATTTAGATAAAATACTAATTTCTTAACTTTCAGAATAAAATACCCCGTCCTTATTGTTGAAAGGCTGGAAAATGCCTTTCTTCTAAGGATTCGGTTTTCCCGCTGGGAGTGCTCCAGTGCAAGGATACAGACAGAGACAACTGCTTGGAAGCGGGTTCCTTTAATTTTCAGGAAGGCAAGAGATAGCAAGAAGTCTGCGTTCCTGGGGCTAGCCATCTTTGTATAATAAACTCCTGATTTTTATACCTTTTCTCCTTTTGTGTGTGAGTGCTTGTGTTTGTATTTCTTAATGTTTTAAATCCTGTCAGGGGGTTGTCTTCATTTCCGCCAGAGGGTAAACTCTGCGGGGTGGTTTGATTGGATTATCAGTTTCATCCTAATGTTTTCTTATATTTGTTTGGTGGCAATCTCCTGTCTGCTATGGAATTTATTTCGTGTCTTTTGTCTATTTGTTTTGCTGATTTGGCATGACCTTTTGTTTGTAAGGGATTTCTTTTTCTTGTTTCCCTAGCTTTCTTAATTACTTGGCTTTTGTCTAGGGGGCTTCTTTCAATACCTTTTATTAAATCTCTTTTCCTATGCAAGTTTGTTTTATGACTGGCCTGATGTTCCCTTTCGCCTTTTCCTGCTTGGGTATCACCACTGTCCTCATGAAGTTCCCTTTCCACATTATAATTAGTCTTTTTAATTTAAGTTAAATAGCTGGAAACCTTTCCCATAGCAAAGTGCTATAAATATGACCAAAACCATATTTTCAATTCTGAAATTCAGCAAATGGAGAAGATTTTTTAAATTAAAAATTTAAATCTCACTGATGGATTAGAAAAGAATTTGAGGTAAGAGAATATATTTTATATTCTTTACAACTTCTCATATTGGTTGGGAAGGTAATTACAGAACAGAGGCGACAAACTCATAGCCTGTGGGCTGAATGCATCATGTCCTGGCCATGCCCATCCCGTTTTAGCGAAGGGGGAAAATTACGATATGTCATGTGACAACAGCATGATGCTGCAAGTTTGACATCTTTTATAGAGTATGAAAGTTATGTATTAGAATCCAGATCACAATAATTACAATAGAGTAGCACGGAACACAGCACACTTAAAATTATATATTATGAACTCCAATTGATTTTCAATTGTTTCACCTGCAGAATTTTCATTTAGCTTCTAAGACAGATACTATAATTACTGAGTAGATATGTAAATCAAAGTGGTTGAAATGAAAACACTGTTAGGGATAACCATTACGTTTCTGATCATTTTTTAGTTTCAAGATTCAGAAGAAAAATTGAAATGCTTACAGTGTATAAGAAAAAAAATCTCAAATTTTGCTTTACTATCATGACTGAACAATTTACTATAACATTTCAAATATAATAACATAATCAAAATAGGGTTCCTAACCATGTTTGTACTTACGAATACAATATAAGTTTCATAACCTCTTATAAATCCATAATGAAGGAAAACCAGTATTATAAGCCGGATTTGATAAAGTCTTCAAAATTGGGATTTAGTGTCTAATCTACAAATGAACAAAATTACTGTAAATATTAGTTCATATTACTAATTCCAATAAAGTAAGAACCAGCACATAATTCAGACTCCATTTTCTTCATTCTTGTGCTTTCAACTAGTCATTTAGCCACATCTTTGTTTACTATTGAAAAAAACCCCTCACAATTCACTGTTAATAATCTCTAGAGGTTTCAGTGTTTGTAATTTACTTGTCAGACAAGTCACAACAATATTAAAACAATTCAGAAAAGCATACTTGAGAAAAGTTTAATAATATATGGGAGCATTTCACTTGCTGAACTATTTATCTCTTCACTGTGGTTTGGCACATCTGTTCTTCCAGCCAGGCAATTTTTGTTATGGGCAGATGTGTTTCTATAACATTCTTAATCTTTTCTTGAAGGACTAGACTTAATTATTATGGTATTCTTATGACACATTTAAGTAGAAGTTAGTTGAGCTCTTTGGAAGACTAGGTCTTTGTTTTATATTAAATCTGGCACTTAATACTTACCTGATTGGATCAAATTTTTAATAAATCAACCAAAAAAAAAATTATCCCCTTCTCCACCAAAAGTAGGTAGAATAATATTATCTAAACAAAAATCCACAGCTGAAAATGATTGACTCTGCCATACCTTTGGAGGTGGTACTATTTTTAAGAGCGCAGCATGAACAGAATATCGTGTATGATTGGAAGGTTGGCAACGGAGCAAATTATGCCTCTGAAACTACAAAAATTTTGATTGATAAGCAGAACTTTGAATTTATGCTCAGAAACAAAGCAGGGCTCAATTGATTTTTCATCTTCATAAAAATGCTGATCAATTTTAAACATCTTTAAAACATATAAGAAAAATGCATTCTAATGGAGAAGAAGGCAAACATGGAAGGGATTATGCTATCATAATTTTAATTCAGAGATATTGAAGTTATATTCAGTGGTTGTATATATAGGCAATCCTTGAGTTATGACAGTTCATTTAGCAACCATTTGAAGTTACAACCTAACCGCCCTCCAGTACTTAAGACACAGTCCCGAAATTACAAATTTTGCAGCACCACAGCAGCCATTCACACTTACAAATGACCACAAATGCTCTGCAACATTTGCCTTGCCTATTCCCCCTTCCCCAACCCCAGCCAGGTTTCTTTAGGCACTAGACCTGTGGATACTCACCTTGCGAAGACCTAAGGAGCCTTCGACTTCTTGGTCTTTGGTGCTTCAGGCCTTCGGTGCACTTGCAGAGAATGGAGGCCTAAAGTACCACAAGGTCAAGTGATATCAGTAGTGTGAGATCTCGCACTACTAATCTTGCCTGATTTTATGGTACTTTAGGCCTCTGTTCTCTGCAAATGGAGGACTGTACGATATCTGCAGCAAAAGATTTTGAAAACAGAGGGAAGGCCTGAAGCACTGAAGCCTTTCCTCCGTTTGCAAAGACTTTTTTCATATTTGCAAAAACTCTTTGTCACTGAGAATGGAGGCTGGTATGGCTGCATGTGTTCCTCCAGGCCTTCATTCTCGTTGGCAAAGGCCTCCTTAACCCCTTTGCCAATGAGAAGGGAGGTCAGGATAGCTACATGTGTCCCTCCAGGCTTCCATTCTCATTGAGGAGGACTTTGTTGATGTCTGGGCCTCTGTTCTCATTGGCAAAGGTTTCCATAACCCTTTGCCAATGAGAATATAAGTCCAGAAGGAAGCATGCAACTGTCCTGGCCTCCATTCTTATCAGATTAGGGCTTGAGGCAGCCTTTGTTGATGAGAACAGAGGCCGGGAGAGATGCATGCAGCTGTCTCAGTCTCCATTCTTTTTGTAACAAGGATTGGAGCCTAACTGTTATATATTTGCATACTCACCTTGGATAGGTTGGTCCGGACGGCGGGAAATTTGAAGAGCCGTCATTGGCCACGAGCCGCAAGCAGCCGCTATAAAAAAGGCTGCTGCAGTTTCACTGACGATCGGGTTCTAGAGAGAATAAAGAGAATAAAAGATCAACTGGGTCTCGAGTCTTTGTTCCCACAACGCAACACTGGCAACGAGGATGGGATACTGAGACAAAGGAGACCAGTTGTGCACATGGCAACGAGGACCGAGCAAGACAAAATGGCTGGGAACAACTCGTCACCTGCACCATTCAACCCAATAACTGAAGACTGGGAATCCTACATTGACCGATTCCTCATGTTTCTAGAAGGGAGTGAGCTCCAAGGAATATCTGAACATAGGAAGAGAGCTGTCTTCCTCACCCACTGCGGGCCCGCAGTATTCAAAATGGCAAAGGCATTGGCAGCACCCCACGATGTGAAGAAAATGGCATGGATGGACTTAGACAAATTACTGCGAGCCCATTATGCGCCAACCGTTTCATGCCTCATCAAAAGACACAAATTTTATTGGCGCGACCAAAAGGAGGACAAGAGCATCAAAGATTTTGTTGCAGCACTAAGAGACATTGGTGGAGCATGCGAATTCCTAAACATGGATGAGGCCATGAGGGACCGCGTGGTCCTCGGATTAAAAGACCTTACACTACAGGGTCAACTACTAACAAGACCTAAAATAACATTAATGGAGGCATAGAAGAAGCCACCGCAGCGGAAGCAACACAAAAATCGGCAGCCACCATGCGACAAATGAATAAATTAATAAAGGAAACCCCAAAAGACACTAGCCAAACACACTATAAGAAACCAGAGGAAACTCAAAAACTCACCACCACAACACACCACGAGGACATCGAATCCCTATCAGAAGACGACGAGGAAGAAGAAGAGGTAAATCAACTCCGGTCGGAAAAAGGTAGATGGGAGCGAAAGGAAAGGAAGGCAGAATTCCGTTGTGCCGGGTGCGGAGGAGACCATCCACGTTCCGAATGCCGTTTTTTCAATGCTATTTGCAGGTATTGTGAATGGCGGGGGCACATAGCTGGAGCATGCCGAAACAAAAATAACTATAGCCCTAGACAAAGATGGAATACCCCTCCCAGGGAGAGGGAAAGGCAAATAGGGAGCCGTTGGAGTCAAGAAACCAGAAACAAGCGGTGGAAAGAAGCCAATAGAAAAGAGGAAACACATCAAACAATAACTATCGGACACCCAAGCTCAATCAATGCGAAAAGGTACGTGTGCAAGTCACCATAGAAGATCAGCCATGTGAGATGGAGGAGGATTCCGGCTCATATTTATCAATGGTATCGTGGAATACTATCAAAAGTCTAATACCTGATATAAAAAAGAGAGCGCTAGAAATACAAAAACTCACACTAAAAGACTACCAGGGAAACAAAATTCCTGTCGTAGGAACTGGACATTTCAAAGTTAAATTCAAAAAACACACTAAAGTCCTTCCACTAACCATAGTCGACCAGGATCACCCCAGTCTACTGGGACTCGAATGGTTTGCACCATTAGGAATTGGAGTAACCGGAATAAACAACATCACTGAGACAGACTGGGAAGAGAACCTGATGAAAGAATTCCAGGACGTTTTCAACAGAGAACTGGGCAAGTACCAAGGGTCCCCTATCTCATTTAATTTGAATCCAAATATATCCCCAATAAGGTTAAAGGTGAGGCGAGTTCCTTTCATGTTAAAACCAAAAATTGATGAACAATTAGATAAACTTATCGCACAGGGGGTATTAGAACCAATAGACCACACAAGGTGAGAAACCCCAATTGTTACTCCTATTAAACCAGATGGGTCCGTACGTATCTGCGGAGACTACAAGGCAACCCTCAACCATGCGCTACAACAAAGTGCATACCCAGTTCCGGTGGTACAGCACCTATTACATTCTTTGGAAGGAGATAGAATCTTCGTGAAATTGGACCTTGCGCAAGCCTACCAACAATTGCCGGTTGACCCAGAAACAGCAGAAGCACAAACAATTGTGACTCACAGGGGGGCATTCAAATGCAACAGACTGCAATTTGGAGTTAGTGTGGCCCCTGGGGTATTCCAGAGCTTAATGGAATGCCTATTGCAAGGAATAAAGGGGGTGGTACCATATTTTGACGACGTATTAGTATCATCCAGGGACAAAGAACAACTGAAAGACCGCCTGAGGGAGGTCTTACAAAAATTTAAAGAGGCGGGACTTAAAGTTAAAAAAGAGAAGTGCCAATTAGCCACCGATAAGGTTGAATTCCTGGGATACCTCATAGACAAAGAAGGGATCCACCCCACTGAAAACAAAATCAGAGCAATAAAGGAAGCTCCCAAACCCCAAAATAAAACAAATTTACAAGCCTTTTGGGGACTTATTAATTTTTACAATGTATTTTTGCCACAGAAAGCAACGATAGCGGAACCACTACACAGGTTGCTTGATAAGAAAGCTACCTGGACCTGGGGGCGACGAGAAGAAACAGCATTCCAGGGAATAAAAGACTTACTTACATCAGACTGTGTGCTAATACAATACAGCAAAACCCTGCCACTAACATTAATGTGCGATGCGTCACCATTCAGCATCGGTGCCATACTCAGCCACATATTACCCAATGGAAAAGAAGCACCTACTGCATTCTATTCAAAAACTCTATCAAAAATGGAGCCGGAATTACAGCCAATTAGATAGAGAGGCATTGGCCGCAATAACAGGAGTAAAACGGTTCCACGAGTACATCTATGGCAGAAATTTTTCACTTGTCACAGATCATAAACCTCTTTTAGGAATCCTCACAGGAAACAAAGCTACACCTAACATACTGTCACCGCGGATGACGAGGTGGTCCAAATTCCTCGCTGCATATAAGTACAACTTGATCGACCGACCAGGAAAGAACATAACACACGCTGACGCCCTGAGCCGTTCCCCCCTACCTGAGTTAGAAGATGATCCTGCACCAACCACATCAACCCTGCAAATCGAGACGTTGGCAAACCTACCCATAACAGCAACAGACATTGCTAGGGAAACCGTGAGAGACAGAAACCTGGCACGGATTTTAAATTGGGTAGGTAAAGGGTGGCCAGAAACCGCAAGTGACGAGACTGTTAAACCGTTTCAGAATAGACAAACGGAACTATTTATCTTAAAAGGATGTGTACTATGGGGGAATAGGGTGATCATACCGGACATGTTGAAGGAACGAATACTTGAATTATTGCATGAGGGTCACCCAGGTATTGTCAGAATGAAGTCCCTGGCTAGGAGTTATGTATGGTGGCCAGGGATGGATAAGGATATTGGGGAATGGGTAGCAACATGCAAACGATGCCAAGAATCTAGACCTGCACCCCCTTCTGCACCTGCACTCGACTGGGAAACACCTAAGGGCCCATGGTCTAGAATACATATTGATTTTGCAGGACCAACTAAAGGACACACGTTCTTAATAGTGGTAGACGCTTACTCAAATTGGCTAGAGGTAAGCATTATGCACTCAACCACAACAGAAGCTGTTATTAGACAACTAAGGAAGCTTTTTACGACACATGGATTGCCAGATTTAGTTGTATCTGACAACAGACCACAATTCACGGCACTAACATTTGAGAGGTTCCTAGCCGAACAAGGGATAAGGCCCTCACTAACAGCGCCGGGGCAGCCGGCAACAAATGGACGGGCAGAAGGCATGGTCTGTTATACTAAGGAAACACTACACAAATTGAGAACTGGAGATATACAGGAAAAGATATATAAGCTACTAAGTATACAACACATTACACCAAACACCACAACAAATACAAGCCCAGCAGAACTATTAATGGGAAGAAAACTAAGATCTAACCTAGACAGACTACATCCCACATATAGCCCTGAAAAGCCAACAGACTCCTCCAGTGAGTGCCGCACATTCAGAACAGGGGTTCTAGTCTATGCAAAAAACCAGACAGGGGAACCATTGTGGATACCGGCAACAATAACCCAAATAACAGGACCCTGGTCATACAGGGTAGAGACAGAGGACAGAAAGAGCTGGAGGAGACACATAGACAAAATCAGATCAAGGGCCACACTTAGAAACACTAACAATCGGGGAAGAATGGGAAGAACTTACACAAACACAGGAATCGCCTCAAATATTAAACAAAAATAGCCAAACCAGAGAGGGGGGAGACCCCTCAAACACAAACGAGAGGGGAGGGGGAGACCCTCCACAAGTACGAGAAGTAACAAAACAAACCCTAACAATGATACAACAACCAATACTAACATTAGCCCTGATCAGAAATCGCAAACACGTACCTGAAACCATAGAAGAAGAAGACAGCTTTGAAAGACTGGAGCAGGCTTCGGAGAACCAGGTCCAGTCAAACCCATAAGAGCCCCACCTATTTACGTGACTACGTAACATAGGGGAGGCCTGATTGGTTGGACTGGACCACATGGGGAGGGGTATTATATATTTGCATACTCACCTTGGATAGGTCGGTCTGGACAGCGGGAAATTTGAAGAGCCGTCATTGGCCATGAGCTGCGAGCAGCTGCTATAAAAAAGGCTGCCACGGTTTTGCCGACGATCAGGTTCTAGAGAGAATAAAGAGAATAAAAGATCAACTGGGTCTCGAGTCTTTGTTCCCACAATGCAACACTAACAATCACTTTCTCTGTAGGAACTGGCAAGCCTTTGCTCCAGGTGAAACCATGGCAGAGAAGCTGGAGAGGAGTCAGCTCCATTGATCATCGAGATCTACATAAGGTAAGTGACCCAGTCAGGCAGGATGGGGGGGGGAGTATATCTCAGTGGGTTGGGGAAAGCACTAGGCCCCCATGTCCTTCTTGACCCAGAGATACCTCGTGCACATAACGGCCCATGGATTATATTAGTGAATGCATGGGTAAAAGCAGGGAGTGATCATGTTTAAGTTATATGATCTCCTGTTAATCCTCGGGTTATGATTATAATTGTCAGGCTCCATTGCAACTGTAATTTGAGGATCATCTGTAGAATATAAGATTATGGAGGCATTAGCAGTCTTCAATTATGAGGAGTTGTTTAAGACTGGGAAGAAGTATCCCAGTCTTAAAGAAGACTGGGAAAAAGTATCCCAGTCTTGAAAAAGTATCAATAGATACTAGTAGGAGAATAAATAATGTGCTTAAATGACAAGGAAAACGGTTTTGATTGAGTATCAGGAAGTGTTTCTTAATGATAAGAACTATTCCAAAGAATCACATCAACTGAGTCAAAAGTTATGATTTATTTTCTTATAGAACGCCTATAATTTTTTAAGCTCTTGGGCCAGGAGAATATTTTCAGACTTCATTAAATCATCAGCTCCTTCTCTAAGGCAGACAGGTGAGCTTGGCAAGGGCAATTTGGCACATCTGTACTTCTAGCTAGGCAATTTCTGTAATAGGCAAATGTGTTTTATAACATTTTAAATCTTTTCTTTGAGGATCAGATTAAATTATTGTGGTGTTCTTATAACACATTTAAAGAAGAGTTAGTTTAAGCCTATGGAAGATTAGATCTTTATTTGGGTTAAATCCAACTCTCAGTGTTTAGCTCAGTGAATCAAATTCTTAATAAATCAAACCAAACATATTGTACCAATTCAATTCAATATAGGAAGACATAAAATACTAAGGGAATAATCACACCCTAAAGGTCCTCTGGAAAAAATAGTCTTCACTTAGTTTTAGAAGGGAATCTGCTTTTAATTAATATGTATTTTATTTTAATTAAATTTAAATTAAGTAAAGATGCCTGTGTTTCCAAAGACTTCAGAGATACACAACAATGTTTTCATGCCAACAGTCCATAAATGGTTTGCCATTATGCTTTATGTTTTTTTATTTTTTAGAAAAAACTTTATTAATTTTACTTTTAAAAGAAAACAACACAGCTACAAATTATATACAACAAAAAGACAAACAAGTCTTGGCATAGGCCAAGAGGGAAAGAGAGGAAGGCTTGAGAGAGGAAAGAGGGAAAGGTAAGGGAAGGGGGGGAAAAAGTAGGGAAAACAATTATAATAAAACCATATTTTTTGTGACTGTCTGTAAGGTCCTTTCTTCTTCAAAACTATCGTCGGCGGTGCTTTTCTTTATCTCTGCTTCGGAGGCCCTCGGCCTTAATTTTCCTAGAGGTGATCTATCTTTGGTTTAGAAAATTATACAAAGGATTCCAATTGTTATAATAGGTTGAGGATTCTTTATTTTTTAATGCTTGGGTTAGTTTGTCCATTTCGGCGCATTGTAAAATTTTCTGAATAACCATAAGTTCAGTGGGGATAGAAGGTAGTTTCCAGCACTGGGCAAATGCCAGTCTGGCCGCGGTTAAGATATGGATTGTAATATACTTCGATGTTTTGGATATTTGTTTATCAAAAATTCCTAGGAGGAAGGACTCTGGTTTGTACTCAATTTGTTCCTTGGTTATTTCCTCTAGCCAGTGCCTAATTTTTTGCCAGTACTTCTGGGTTTCCTTGCATGACCACCACATGTGGAAGAAGGTACCTTCTATGTTTTGACATTTCCAACATTTGGGGCTCGTGTTGGGGTGCATCTTCGCCAATCTCGAAGGGGGCAGGTGCCATCTATAAAACATTTTATATGAGTTTTCTTTATAAGCTGCTGATTTCGTGATCTTAATGTTCCTGTTCCAGATCTTTTTCCATTCGGCTAGGGTAATGCTCCGACCCACGTTTCTGCTCGATGCAATCATATTTCCTTTGACAATTTCTTGTTCTAGTTCTGTTTCTAATAAATGTTTGTAAAATTTAGATATATTTTTTTTACTCGGTCCTAATAGAATTTTGTCTAAAGTCTGTAATTTATTGTAGATTCCAAATTCCTTAATGTCTTGTTTGTATCTACTATGAATTTGAAGGTACACCCACTGATCAATTATAAATCCTCGCTCTTGTAATTCTTGTCGTGTTTTCAGCTTTCCTTGTGGGTCTAATAAATTTTCGTACTTAATCATTTTGGTTATGTCCAAATTATTAGTGTGTACTATCGCTTCCATTGGAGATAGCCAAATCGGTATTTTTAGATAAAGTTTTTTACGTACTTTTTTCCAATTAGTTAATAAAGAGTCCCTGATAAGATGCCTATGGAAATATGATTGCCTGGGTTTCCCAGTTTCCCACAGAAAGGCATGCCATCCTTTCTGCATATCGTGGCCTTCTAATACTAGTGTTCTTTTGTTGGTTAGATTCACCCAATCCTTTATCCATAGTAGGGTGGCTGCTGTATGATATATTTCCCAGTTTGGCAGGGCTAACCCTCCTCTGCTTTTCAAATCTTGTAGGGCTTTTACGTTAATCCTAGCTTTTTTCCCCTGCCAAATAAATTTCAACGTTATCTTGTTTAGTTCCATAAAAAAAAAATTATTTAATTTGATTGGAATTTTCTGGAATAAATATAGAAATTTTGGCAGAATATTCATCTTAATCAAAGCAATCCTGCCCAATAAGGAAAGTTGTAATTTACTCCAGGAATCTAAGTCTTTCTTGGATTGTTGGAGAAGTTTGTCATAGTTGTTTTCTTTTAACGATTTGCTTTGTGGAGTTAGCCAAATTCCTAAGTATTTAATTTTTTTTGTCACCTGTATTCCCATTGTTGTCTCTAGCTCTTTATTCTGGTCTCCTGTTAAATTTTTAGTCATTAATTTCGTTTTTCCCCTGTTTATTTTAAATCCTGCGATTTTTCCAAATCGTTCTAGTTCTTCTAATAAGTTGTGTCCTTTTTCTATGGGCTCCTCCAGAAAAAAAACCAAATCATCAGCGAAAGCTTGTACTTTATACTCTTCTGATTTAATCCTCAGTCCTCTAATTCTCAAATTTTGCCTAATGTACGTCAGAAGAGATTCTAGGGCGAATATGAAAAGCAGAGGGGAGAGAGGGCAACCCTGTCTTACCCCTTTTTCTATTTTTATCGGGCCAGTTTGTTCCCCATTTATTAGAATATTTGCCTGTTGAGTGTGGTAAATTGTAGTGACGACATTTTCAAATCTGGTGCCGAGGTTCATATTATATATTTTTTGAATTAAGAAATGCCAATTTAAATTGTCGAATGCTTTTTCAGCATCCAAAAACATAAATGCAAATTGTTTTTCCGGATGGGCTTCATAGTATTCTGAAATGTCTATCACTGTTCTTAAATTATTCTTAATTTGTCGAAATGGGAGAAATCCATTTTGATCTTCATGGATATAAGTGTTTAAAACCTGTTTTAATCTATTGGCTATTATAGAAGAGAATAGTTTGTAATCTGCATTCAGGAGCGAAATTGGTCTATAATAATTAATAAGTCTGTGGTCTAGGTCCTCCTTCGGGATCAGCGAAATTAAGGCTCCCCTCCACGAGTCCGGCATCTTGGCTGCTAAGAGTACCTCATTAAATACTTCCAGCATCAGTGGTCCAATTTGTTCTTTGATTGTTTTGTAAAGTTCTACCGGTATCCCGTCCGGTCCTGGTGCTTTATTGTTACTTTGCTTCTCTATTGCTGACTTCAGTTCGGACCATGTTATATTTTGGTTTAAT